>JAQQZY010000009.1:24767188-24782404 GCA_030068375.1 Ostorhinchus rueppellii | reverse complement strand
CCAGACAACATAGCTCCTGGGATCATTCGGGCACTCAAACTCCCCCACCACGATAAGGTGGCAGTTCAAGGGGGAGAAAAAAAAAAACAAAAAACATCGTATTTCACCAAAAAATCCAAATTGTGCATTAAGACCTGCCGTCTGAACGTCATCTTAGATTGCAATTTTTTGTTATTGTTAGCTTCCTTTACTCAGTGTAACAGATTAACAAGTGATAGTTTTATTATCTGTTACAAGTGAGATGCAATGTAATTGGCTGTGGAAGAAACTAAGCTTAGCTGGTAACACAGAGCACCAAAAAACAATTGCATGTCCAATGAATATGCCTATGAATATTCAAAGTAAGAGTGCATTTTTAACTTGTGGTATCAACCATTGCATGTCCATGTATTTAAACACTATTTGAGTCTTATCTATCACATCAGTAAAAATCTTATTTATTTTTCATTCAATCTTTATTTAATCAGGAAAAAATCCCATTGAGGTTTAGAACCTCTTTTCCAAGGGAGTCCTGGCTAAGAGGCAGCATGAAATACAACCCATATTTACAACATACGATAGTTTACAGGACACGTCAAACTATGAAAAATAAGTGAAAATCATTGACTTAGTCTCTAGCACTTTCAGTTTGGATTTAAAAGCATTCAGGATGATCAGTTCAGTCAGTTTCCAGTCTTTTAACGACATATTTAATGACCGAGGCACAGAGTAGACAAATGCCCTTTTACCCAGTTCTGTACGGGCAAATGGCACAAAGAAGAACAAATGATCATTTGACCGTAGACAATAAGAACTGACTCTTCTCCTTGTTATTAAAGTGCAGATATAGGCAGGCAGTTGTCCAAGTATAGCCGTGTAAATAATGGTGTACCAGTGTCCCAGCCTCCTCGTGGACATGGCAGTCTAACCCACTCTGGAATACGACTGAGAATTAGTAATAAGTAATAAACCCCTATAAATTGGTCCATCATGTTGTAGGTTCGATATAGAGAAAATTTCATTTGGGAACTGACATAAAAGTAGCACTGGGTCTTAATGGGTTAAATATATACAATAGTAATCAACAACTTCACCTGACGAGGAAGATGTTACTGCACAATGACCACTTTGACTTCCCATATTTAAAGTGCATTTTGATAATGATTTCATACTATTTAAAGTTTTGAATGCAGGACTTCAGTATTTTTACTTGAGAACAGAATCTGAACACATCTTGTATCATTGGTATATCTTAAATCTACAATATTGACCACACTCTTCTTTTAAAGTCCACACTTCTGACAACCTCTACTGTGTGAGAAATGCCACCCCATGAGTTTCTGGACTGGTTCTTGACCTTCCACCTCATGTGTTTCTTGTGGATATCTCCATGACGTTATTTCCCCTGATGTGTACTCGGGCATGTGTGGAAAATAGAAGAAGCGAGGGCATTTGAAGACTCCTCTCCTGCACCACCCTGCCGCTCTCTGACAACAAGAGGTCATGTCATTATTGCCTCCCTATAGGATGGAAAGCATCCAGACGAACGCCCTAATCAGAACATGGACTCCCAGGTTCAATCATCCCTGTCAGGGGCAATAATTGCTCTACCGTCATCTTAATTAAAACTTGGCCTGGTAATTAAGAGCCATTGTTTACCTTGCAGGGGCAGCATTGATATGCATGTCATCACTCGTTATTCCTGGCTTTTATTGCCCTTCTTCTGCCTCAGGCTACAGGCCTGTCACTCTCCTCTTCTTTTATTTATGCTCTTTTCCTGTCAGAAAGGCAGTGTAGGCTTGGGGGGGGACCTCCAACGACACCCAATTATCCCATGTTTGCTGATTGTCCCAGAATGGACTGTAGTGGACCACTTTGATGTGTGGAAGACCTTCCCAGGAGGTAAGATAGTAGCGGAAGAGGAGTACGGCGAGAACGAAAGGCAAACAGAGGTCGGGTGTTGTGTAAATGGAGGGAGGAGCGCTGCAGACGGGGTTAGGTGAAGAGAGAGGTGAGGGCGTATGGATACAGAGGAATTGAGTTGACGTTGGAAGCTGAAATGTCCTCGTGTTCTCCTGTGCAAATGAGCCGAGGCCTGTTTGAAAGACGCTAAACCAATACATTTGCTTCAACAGCGTCAAAATGATCTCAGTGGCACATCATAAAAAAATGAATTTTCCACTCTAGCTGCTTTTGTGTATTTTATAGAGTCTGGAGGGAGAGCGCTCCTATTTCTGTGGTTTCTTTTTAGTTTATGTCTGTACACATATATGTACCTGTACTAACTCTTCCTGTGAGCAGTGAATAATCTCAGCGAATAGCCTCGTGTGGCTCTGAAAGCTGGCACTGCAGCCGAGCAGTGCGATTACCCCTCAGTGCAGCTTAACTCTCACATTGTCAGAGGAGGATTCATGTTATGTGAGTAACAGGCCTTCAGGGGACAATATATAGCTCCCAGACACATGGGCCAGATGCAGTCTTAAAATGTCCTCCTACCTGAGTGTAAACGGAGCTAAATGAACTGGATTAATGGACGAACTTGAAACAGAGTGAGAAGTTAATCTTCTGGAAAAACTGTAATACTTTTAACAAGTTTTATTCTGTAATTTCCCAGTTTGGGATAAATAAAGTCAGTTTGTCCAACCATCCACAAAATTTTAGCTATGATGACTAATTAATTCATTACCCACCCGCTGAAGGAGAGGCAAGGCATGTTGTTGTTGGGTCACTTTATTTGTTTAACACTTTAGCAGCGAAACTATTGGTTTAATTCATACCGAATTGGGTTTATAGATTGCCAGTGACCCAGAATAGATGTCATTACATTTTTGGAAGCATAGATCAAAGTTCAAAATTTGTATGATTTTTTAAAAAATATTTTCTCATTTACTTATAAAGGGCAAAACATGTGCGAGGGGCGGGGTTTGTTGTGCCTGGCACCATTTGTTTAACACTGCTTTCATCAACACTGTAGAGATATCGTATTTCTTATGGCGGTTGAAATTGTTTCATATCATAATGCAAGTTTTTTTTTTTTTAATGACCTCCTTTTGCATCCATTATCACAACAGAATTTCTTTCTATTTAATTGTTTCGAGCAGAAGAAAAAAAACCTAAACTTTTATGTGTATAAGGAATTAATAGCAGAGCAATAAATTAATAGAGGTGATCAAGACAATATAGCATATTGCCATGTACACGTGTAGCAACAAAATCAATATTGCTTGAAAAGGAATGGGGAGAATGATGGTATTTGTTTGCAGTGATGTGTTTTTTAATCAGTTTTTCAATCAGTAGCAATCAGCTGACAGGCAAAAGTTCCTAATGTGAAGACATGCTTGTAAATAACATTCAGTACAAGTGCTAAATTCACTTCTGCAAATGCGTTTTGGCATATCGTTTTTAATTTGACTATGTAAATTGAAACTTCCGGTTTAGACATACCGGACTTTTATTTTGAAGAGTAACTTCCTATCTTCGCATCATCAAGAGAATAAACGGTTAAAAAGGCAAAGAAAGTTCAATACAGAATGAATTCATTGTTTTGTATTAGCTGGCCCTCTGAAGAGGCACAAGGTACGTTTGTGTTCAATTTGGAAATGTAACTGAATATTTTGTGTCTCTCCCTGGTTTAATAATTTGTCATTTAAGCTAGCGAGCTAAGCTAACGTTTAGTGTTAAATTTCAGTCAAGCTAATTGTCATAGTTATTTTGCTAATGTGAAATGTAAGTGCTTTGTAATTACAGTATTTTGTTTGTTTGTTTGTTTGTTTTTTGTATGTGTTCTTTAGCTCTTATGGCCGATTTAAGGACTTACTGCCATTGAATCTAAAAATCACCAGTGAAGTGTCATCTTTCATTCTGGGAGGTATGCTACAATGTTCTTCTATAACAAATAACGAAATGCACCGTCTCACTTTTTAGACAATAGACACCCATTAAGTTGTTTCAAAGGGGGAAAAAAAGCAGTGTAACATTTCTTTTAGATTCCTGAGAGATGAATGAACATGAAGTATACAACACTGTGGAGAGAAAAAATGCATCATTTCCTGGAAATAGGCTTCCTCAGGTTGAGGGTCACACAGATATTATATGAGATAGATGTACCTCTTGAAAGATGTGAGTATTAGATGACTACTGATTTGTTTACAGCCTCCCTGCTCAGCTACCATGTGTTCTTAAGTACATTTATAGTGAGACTTGGAGTCACAATGAGCTCTAAAGTTGTCAGGTCTGGTATAACCTGCAAGAATAGTATTTTGCTGCCATTGAGAGATTAAATTCATAATGAATGACAAGAGTTCAGGGCATCTATATAAGGCTGATTCCATCTGTGCATTTTGAAGGTTTGCATTAAACAGCATTCACAGAAATTTGGGAGGAAAAGTAAAAGATTTTATGCTCACCAGAAGAGAGATTCGGACACAGTGAACAGTTATCTTTCATGTGATTTTATTAGGGCTGATCACACAGATCATTGTGGATAAAGGGTTTTATATTCAAACCAGTTTTTTGCTAAATATGCAAAGTTTGAATTATCTTTTTTCCAATAATTCAAAAATGTGCTTTACTTATTGTAATGTCTTTATCACTAACATTTAGCACTCAGACAGATTTGGACTCTGAATTTGGTCTATCACAAAAAATGTTCAGGATTACTGGCTGCCTTCATCACTTTTATCTGATTTGTCGACTATTAAATAAATAAAATAAATCTATGAGTATTGTTAGGGGTCATGATATACTGTATATTACCAAACAGGCTATATTTCCAGCAATGCATTTCAGTCAAGAAAAAATATTTCCAGACTCTTTATCTTATTATTATGAGAACAGATCATACAATCATTGAGATGCTGTATCTCAAATATTATGAGAAAAGTAAAGTCTTTCAATAATCCTTCCCATGCTGCAGACAGTCAGGAATATGGCGCTGTCAGATTTTATCGATTTTTATTTCTTTCTTGGACTGAGACAAAAGGAAATATGACTGTTCCTTAGTGAGGATGACATTAATAGTGGTTTGTCGACCCTATGTGGACAACTCGGATCTCTGGGATTGTTCAGGCTAAACTCAGATTTATTAGAAGGCGACCTCTACCTGCAGAAGCCTTTAGACCAGGACAGGATGCTACGTCCCAATGTGAGATCATGACTAGCCTTAATTTACATGCCACTTTTAACTGGTGTGTTATCTGTATGCATTATGCGCTTTCCATGTGTATGTTCTTGCCGTTTCAAATACTATGCACTGACGGTTATGGT
The DNA here is from genome assembly GCA_030068375.1 of Ostorhinchus rueppellii. Classification (NCBI taxonomy): domain Eukaryota; kingdom Metazoa; phylum Chordata; class Actinopteri; order Kurtiformes; family Apogonidae; genus Ostorhinchus; species Ostorhinchus rueppellii. Next base: position 24,777,160 of record JAQQZY010000009.1, on the reverse strand, counting down.
TATGTGAACTGGAGATCTTGGTGTAAATTGACACATGATTAAATGGTGTTGAATAACATGTGGAAAGTTGAAAATGTGCATGTATTAGGGTTGGGAATCTTAGGTGTAAGCCCGGTATGATACGCAGCTCGATACAGCATCTCCGATCCAATATATTAAAGATACATGTGTGGCATCTCATGATATGATACAATACACACTCAAATAACGATACAGAGCCATTAAGTGCATTCTGATTCAATAAATTCACTCTGGTTAAAAAAAAAAAAGGCAGTGCAATGAGCTTGATTATTTATTCATCAAATCGGACCATGATTTTTTCACAAAGTGGCTTTAGCTCAATTTCAGAACATTTCATTTCTATACCCGCTTTATCCTCACTAGGGTCACGGGGGTCACATGGAGCCTATCCCAGCTACTTAAGGGCGAAGGCGGGGTACACCCTGGACAAGTCAATTTCAGAACATGTGTTACTAATTGCTTTTCCATTGATCCTCAAATATTGCAAATATAACTTGCACATGAAAATTTACCTAATGGAAAAATGACAATTTTGCCAAAACGCTTGTTTTTCGCTTAAAAGTTTTTGCACTGGCAAGAGGAGGTTTTCTTGGGTATTGCAAAATTGGTATATTACACAAAACTGCAATGGAAAGACCTTTTTTCACAAGAGGAATCATATGAATAAAAAAAACCAAAAAAAAAAACAACCCAGATGTAGTCAGACGTTACAAGTGAAGAAGAGTTTTTCAAGGAAACTGGGTGCTCTATGTGAGGACACACCAGAATACCAAATCATTTTTCAATTTAGTATGGAATAGAGGGGTAAGATATAATAATAATGCTGAATATATCTGTAAATAAACACCATATTTATGTTCATCACCATGTTTATGAAATGACTTCTCATGTCATCTCGCAATAATAAATAAACAAATCACCTCATTTGTGATTTAATGGAAAAACCGAAATTACACACTTCTGTTTTTTTGACATTTAGTAAATATCAGTAAAGTTTGCACATTAACATAAAGGAAAAGAGAGTTCTGAAAAAGTTAGGACTTGGATTCCAAAGTTGTTTCTTTGCATGTTTCTAGCACTGAACTTCTTGCTCCATCACTAAATTAATTTATAATGTAATGTATTTGTAATGTAGGTAATACAGGAAAAGGTTTTCATATCATCAGGCAGCAGGCAGGTAGTCTTTGACAAGGAGAGATGAGCTCACTTTCACTTTCTCACAACTTTATCTACAGAGCTTCATCACCCACTACTGGGTTGAGAACATATATGGAACAACATTTGAGAATTGCAATGCGCTACATGACTCCTGTATTACTTTTGAGTTACATACAGACTCTTAATAATAATAATAATAATAAAATAATAATAATAATAATAATAATAATAATAATAATAATAATAATAATAATAGTAGTAATAAAAATAAATTTTATGTGTAATGCACTTTACATTTCAATCAAAATCTCAAAGTGCAACAGATTCAGAAACACAAACACAACAGATATAAAAGCAGTAGATCATAGGATCAAGCATATGCCTGGGTAAAAAGATGGGTTTAAGTCCCTTTTTAAATTTGTGGTGACCATAGATTGTCAGGGGGGGCATTCCATAGACCAGGGGCAATCAAGCAGAAAGCCCGGTCTCCCACTGTACGAAGTCTGGTTTTGGGTGGTTTAAGGTGTTTGACTGAATTTGAGCGTAGAGAACGGGTGACAGTCTGTGAGGTAGAGAGGGGCGTTTCCATAAATGCATTTATGGGTGAAGAGAGAGATTTTGTAGTCAAATCTGGATTTGATAGGGAGCCAGTGGAGTCCACCCCCCACAAAAAAAAAAAAGTTAGAGAAAGGAGAGTTTTTGGATGCATAAATTTGGGCCCTGAATTACATGTGAACCAATAGCTCAGTAAGTAACAACAGTCTACGACATTCGAATCGGAGGAGCGCTTGCACTTTTTTCAAACTTTTTACATGTTCAAACAGGAGGCGGGGCCAAGGACACCAGGAGATAAATCCATAATCGATAAAGAATTCTAACTGGTCATAGAATGTTAGCTTACCTTGTCATTGTTGATCACAGGGATTATGCTAATGCTAACTAGCTTGTGTAAAGCAGGGTTAGGGTTAGTAATGATATATCCATGTGGACAACGGACTGTCTTCTGCCATCTTCACCCATTGGCTGAACACCAACAGGAAATAGAACTTTACTGATGCATTTTTGATTCCTTAAGGCAGGGGTGGGGAATCCTGGTCCTTGAAGGCCGATATCCTGCATGTTTTAGATGTTTCCCTCTTCCAGCACACCTGACGGTCATTATCTGGCTTCTGCAGAGCTTGATGATAGGCTCATCATTTGAATCAGGTGTGTTGGAAGAGGGATACATCTAAAACATGCAGGATACCAGCCTTCGAGGACCAGGATTCCCCATCCCTGCCTTCAGGTCTCGTATTTTTGCTGTTTTTTTTTTCCCCTCATTTGAGCAATTAAATTATGGATGAAAAGTGTGTTGGAACAGAAGTGCTGTTGAACATGTACAGAGTAAAATATGACACTACTGCAGTACCACAAAAAGTAATCTGTTACTGTAATGTAAGTAAGTAATGCATTACTTTTATAACACGTTACCTCCAACACTGCTCAAAACTGATCTTATAATTACAAGATGATGGGTCTGTACAGTTTTATTGTATTTTTCTCTCTTCTCAAACCCCGTCATATCTTCAGCTGATGTAATGTCACTGAAGCTGATGGAGCGTCTACTTAAAGTACGTCCTGATTCCAGCCGAGTCTGTCAAATGCTCTGGCGTCGTGAGTGGAGTGATATTCATTCTTCACCTTGTCGGCAGTCCTTGCTGGCAGCTCCGTGGACACTGAATGGCTGGAGAGGACATTAGACCTCCAGACCGGATGACAGAGGAAGATATTAGGTGTCCGGTAATGGGAGCAAACCTAAGACAAATCTGGCAACAATACTTGGAACACAAAATGAATGTGTTGGTTGTGTTGTTGAGGGGATTGTGAGCCTGCGAGGGGGCTTTTGTGAGTTTTCCTGTGTTCGCCTCAGTAACGAGGCCATGGGAGCCTCAAAGGGACCAATTTCTGTCTGCTCTGCAGGCCATGTCGCGTCTTTGTGTTTAGTTGACAAGAAAGAGGAAAAGGAGGTGAGATTAGAGTAATTGGTGTATGTGTTAACACCCAAACACCTGCCACTATTTCATGTCTCCCACACTCTCTCAAGGAACACTGTTTTTGTTTTTTTGTGTTTTTTTTCCCCCTTTTCTGTGATGCATTTGTTCACTTTAAGCTGTACAGAGCAGATGGACCTCTCCAGAGGACAATGACTTTCAGGACTAAAGTGAAAATACTGCAGCAATTTTGTTCAGTTCCCATCAAATGGACTGCTCCACATTTCACAAGCTTTACAACACAAACCTACCTCCACCAAAAAAAAAAGAACCAAAAAAAACAACTTTCTGTTTTTCTGCCCTTTGGCCAGAGTTGCACATTATTCCTGACCCCGGCCTGGACAGAGATGTTGGGTTACAGCAGAGGAGGTCTCATTACGGAAGTCCACCATGAGGGTGAATGTAACCCCAAGCCAGACAACTCATTCACCCTTCATTACTGCAGGAGGCTGGTGGGGGGGTGGCGAAGAAGGGGAGATGTTGGGTGCTGTGGGGGCATCAGAAACGGAATGTGACCTGCAAAACAACACAATTGGCTCTGTTTCCAACTAGTAGCTGCAGTGTAGAAACATGGCCTCAGTGACCCTGCATGAAAAAAGACACAGTGGAGTCACCATAGTTACAACAGTGTTACTTTAATGTGCTTACTGTCCTAACGGAGCAGTAAAACACTATTATGTCAGTCATTATTAGGTATTGCATGAGCAATAAATATCTACATGTATATTCAATTGTACACATTTCTGATTCACCAACTAAGAAAATGCTTTTTCTTTTCATTAGTATGACTTTTCTTTGGTGAATACTTTGTAAAATACGGACTATTTCTATGTGATGCACAGCTCCGACTGTGGAATGTGATGCTAATTTCCGATGCTAATTTCCTTAAAGGTTAATGGGAGATTTTTCTTAATCTTTTCTGAGATGTGAAGAAAGTAGATGGTTAGTTGTGGGAGAAAATTATTTTTTACAAATATTTTTTAGAGGTAGAAGATTTAAAATCATAGTCATAGATAAGAAAAAACCCCAAAAACAATGCAATGATATTTATCACAATATAAACCTATATTATGACGTTTGCCTTTATTGTTTTGTAACCATGACTGCTAGAAAAGAAACACCTGAATTCAGTGTGTCCCAATACTTTTGTCCATATAGTGTCTAATAACCTAAGACTAGAAGTCTACATTACCCTTACACTGTTGTTTTTCAATTTATGAAAATTAAAGCTTCCAAATTCTAATCAGGATCTCCTCTATTAATGTTTTATTTATCAATATTAACCATTCTTCAGTTTTCTCTTCCATGCAAAAATATTTTTGTGGACTCATATTAAAATCAAAGTTGGTTAAGTAGATGTTTCCAGTCAAAGGTGATTTAGGGTGAATGTTTAGCCTTATTCAAGGTGCATATCTTCTGAAGAAAACATGGCTAATTCGTGGATTGCTGCAGTTGAAATGACTGTATTTCATAACTCAGAGCGACTTCAACATCACAGCAAAAATATGACTGTAAAGCTGTCATGAATCTCCACATATTTGCATTAATAATTATTATTTGTGACTAAATGTCAAAAGGTTAAAACACCACAAATTCAGCTAGAGAGAAAAACATCACTGTGATAGTTAAATAATCTGAAAATATTAAAACATCATCATCCATTTATTAACATGACAAGATATGAGATGATTGATTGGAAGTCCATTTTAATTTCTACACAGTTGAATCACCAGGAAAACCCACTCAACACTGACTGTCAACAAGCTCTTCATCTACGACTAAGGGTGATTTCTTTCTTTGTTTTCAATCTGAATTGGAGATGATTTGAGTACTAAAAACAAAAAAAACACATGTTCAGTTCAGTTGTTTAAGCCTCCCTGGGTTACTTTATCCCATTAACAGCCAGTGACACGTTTGTGTCAGATATTGTAAGATGATCCTCTTTAGTTGAAGATTTTTCAGTATAAATCATGGGGTTTTTTTCTTATATTTAATTCATTGATCATGTAGATGTTGATAAAAGCTCAAAGTAAAGTCTAAGGTTTTTATAACAAATGAGAAAAAAATTTGGGAAAAGTTACTTTTTCAGCAAAAATATCATTGATTAAATATAAAAACAAGAGTCTGCATCCACTGTCATTTATCAAACTCCATGGTTTTTACTGGTGAATCAATAGCTGTGTTTCCATTAACCTCAAAAATGCACAAAATGTAAATTGTGCAATAGAAAACTGGTAATGGAAACATCAAAATGTCGTAAAAACTGTCAAAGATCGCTAAAGAGTTTTTATGCTCATGAGTGTTTTTTGAGACGTCTTCGTATAGACGTATAGCACAAAAATGTAATGAAAACACATTTGTGCACGGTGGTTTTGCTCAGGCAAACATCTCCTCTATGACCCTGGACTCAGAGCGGGTGGTTCTAGTTTGTATCAGAAAAAAAGACACTGGCTTTTGTGTAGGAACTGCTTCCTGGGGGGCAGGACAAGTCTGGTGCCACGAGAGGTTCAATAACACCACACAGTTCATTAAACGTTACCCGGGTCATTGGGAAATTCTGGATCCGCAACTGGTTGGTGAATTCCTGATGTACAACTCTCTCCCAGAAATCCATTCTGCGTGGCCGCTGTTATAAATAAGGACTTACTTTGGGATTATACATTCCCTTCTCCTGTAGTTTAACCCTGTAAAGCCTGAACCATTAAATCATTTAAAGAAAATTCCAGTTCTATGAAACTGTAGCCTTTATTAGTCCTTCTGAACAACCATAACATTTTTTTTTAAAAATATGAATTTCCATGTCTTGGTGTCAATTTTGTATCATATGTGATACATTGGGTATCAATGCTCAAGTATTATTATTATTATTATTATTATTATTATTTTATTATTAACAAACAAAAACACAATATAACATTTCTGACAAATTGGTAAGTTCCCCTTCAAAACTCTTAAAGTTCTGCCTCCTTCCTCATCAAAGGCAGTCTTGTACTGTCACTGGAAAGGCCTCTGCAGAACAAATTCCTCCCCCCAGTGGATAATCTGTGTATTAAATATATCTAATTGTATACATCAGGTTTTTCAAGAAAAAAAATTCACACTGATAATGAACAGGACTTCAAAACCCATGTATCAAATATGATACATTTAACGTTATAGGGTTAAGTCAGTCACTACAATAGCAGTAGATGAACTGACACTACAGTGCCAACACCGTGAAGGTTTGGCATGAAACTCAGTGCTTCCATCTTCTGTAAACAAGCGTCTTGCGAGAACTATACAGTAATTTACGAGAAGTATATGTTGCAAGATGGCTTTACTAGAGTCATGCATCAGAAGCTACTCTTCAGTGGAAACACCTACAGATACTTTGTCAAAATTCTGGATATATTGCTTTTATTTTGCCAAAAAGTGTAATGGAAATCCAGCTACAGTTGTAGAAGATGACGGTGTTTCCATGGTAACTCCGGAGCCTCTGAATGTCCAAATGGGTCATATCTGATGACCATAAAAAGATGACAAACTGCATTCAACACTATTTATTCACCTGCATTGGTAGGATTAGCAGCTCAACAGTAAACCTTTTAGATCCGTAGATGCTTTTGGTTGATCCTGTGCGTTTGGGTCATTATGGGTTAATGTCACAAAGGACATTTTTGTTGTGATCCATAATGTGATGAGTTCTTCCTTTCCTCCCTCACTGAATCCACTTTTATACAGTGATGTAGCATCGATAAACCCAGCGTGTTGACCATAAACATCATCGTTTGATGAAGGACCACTGTTATACTTTCCAACACATAAAACATGGAAGAGTGACCTTTCATAGCAAGTAAATGGACAGAGAATCTCTGATGAGGACATTGTAAATCTTGTCAGTGTGTAAATTTGTAATGAAGCTGAGCAGCTGTTTGGCGTCTGCCTCCTAACATGCTGACCTCTAAAAGGAAATGGCCCATCCAGACGTGCATATTCCTTTCATCACATATTAATTATATAATATGAGCCAAGACAGGGATGTCGGAGTGATGATGCATGATATATAGTGTGTACGTGTACAGTATGTGTCTTAGTTCCTCCACCGTGGAAGGAATATAATCGCCTGAAGATGTGAACAGAATTATCAGAGAACGGAAGCAAGAAAATGCAGATTTTTGCATGTTTCAATGAACTACTGTTATGCAAATATTAAGAGCTTGTCCATCATTTTCATTGTTTCAAGGTTTGCTTATCAGATGTTAGTGTTTCACTGAGTAACAGACCGGATGAACTGTGGAGGAGCTGACAGTTGGAGTACATATTTGGACAAAAACCTGCTGTTGATTTCACTTTTTGCCCCAACTGAACCGCTGGTCTGGATCACAATGTTGACTGTCTAACAGTTATTTCTGCAGTTCCTTGATAGTCATGCTTCACTGTTGTTGAAGTTGAAGTTGAAGTTCATTTTCAAAGGGACAGTATATATTAATAAACACAATACATGCTAATACGCAAGATTAGAGTCCAGGCTAGTTTCCATCTTTTGTCCCAACATAAAACAGCGTAGTTCACATAAAAACAGTACAATCCAGTCCCCCAGTACAGAAAACAGTACGTCTAATGTACGTTCCTGCTTGTTTCTCGGATTGCTCTAGTGGATGTAAAATCTCTTTTCATCCACATATGCTGACAAATCACACGCAAAAAACTTTATTAATCCCAGGGGAAAATTACTGGGTGTTACAGTTGCTCCATTCATGTATAATAAAAAGTACCACAAAAGAATGATCAATACAACAGAAAAGATACATATATATATATAAAGCTCTAAATATACAAACATATGCTAGTACAGCTACATGTAGCAACAGCTACATTGTGCTATTAAACTGTTACAATTTTATAAATCAGATTTGTCACAGGGTTGTTGTGGAGTAAATTCAATTAATCACAAATATCATTCATTACCTCTGCCAAGGAGGTTATGTTTTTGCCAGGGTTTGTGGGTTTGTTTGTTAGCAACATAACTCCAAAATTTAGGGACGGATTTTGATGAAATTTTCAGGATATGTCCACTCTGGGTCAAAGAAGAGGTGATGAAATTGTGGAGGTGATCTGGATCACCGTCTGAATCCAGGATTTTTTTTTTTTTCAAGGATTCTTTATCATTGCGAGATAGGGCATGGTAGCACAAATTTGCATATTGGGTCATTCAGTGCCATCTAATGGAGGAAAGTACAAACACTACCTTAAAAAAAGTACAAACACTACCTTAAAAAAAAAAGTACAAACACTCCCTTAAAAAAAAGTAAAAACACTCCCTTAAAAAAAAGTACAAACACAGCCTTAAAAAAAAGTACAAACACTACCTTAAAAAAAAAGTACAAACACTAAGTTAAAAAAAAAAGTACAAACACTACCTTAAAAAAAGTACAAACACTACCTTAAAAAAAGTACAAACACTACCTTTAAAAAAAGTACAAACACTCCCTTTTTCCCCTCACATTTCCATCCAGAGGACCACCATGCTGTTTAACGTCCTCCATCTTTATGGGCTGTTTCTGCTGCCTGTCACTACCAGATCAGCTGCACATTTGCACATGCACAACGCTAACTCTATTTGGAAAAACTGATCGAAATGTGTTGCCAGAGACGTTCAGAGTCATTCTACGCTGCAGATGAGTTAAATGCCTTCAAATTTGTAATCAGATTAAACATGATGATGGATTCATCTGTTAACACGTTAATTTGAACATCCTTAATGTATATACCAAATATACATATTAAAACAGTCTATTAAGACACAAAATGAGAACCATTTGTACAATATGTACTAGACAATATATTATCAATATGATAATAAAAAGAAATATCCATAATAAGTGTATAAAATATTGTTGTGTGTGATTCTAATTATGTGGTTATAAGGTGGAGCTAAACCGACGGCCACAGGCAGGAATGGTTTCCTGTGTGGTTCAGTGGTGATATCGATACAACAGCCCCTGTTATCAGTACACCAACCGTTCCCCCTGCCTGAAGCATATAAACCTTCTGCAGTATTTCATTATTTTTAAATAAACAAGTTGAGAATGCAAATAAAAACAGCTAGATGGAAACTGATCGTGTGTCTGTCTGTTGGTTTATTTGTCAACAGGATTGTAAACGTGCAGGATTCCGTTTCATTAAATTCAGGTGCAGGAAAAGGCATGAACCAAAGGACAGCCTGGTGGAGATGTTCCATAAGCATATGATGATAAAACCAGCCTGTGTTTCTGTACTTTGCTGGAATTTGGCATCTTTAAGCAGATGGATTGATTCTGAGGTTAAGTCCTGATGACATTTTGGAATGAGGACAAGCTTTAGGAGGACGTGGTTGGGGACATATTATGTTTCAAACTGAAGGTGAATGCTGAAATCTGTGATATTTGTCGTGGTAATTAGGTGGTTTTTGTGCCCAAGTCCCATCAAACATGAGCTGTGTCATTGGCACACCTGTAATGCAGTAATCAGGGGCTGGGGCACCGTTAAGGGACAGGGCGGGGGGGAGCAAATTCATGGGGCCCAACTTTTGTGGGGGGCCCATAACTACTCTTTGACCGAGAGCAGTGAGGCTGATGAAAAAGTAATTTTACATATATTTTACATATATTTTTGGGCTGCTCGATGATGGGGAAAAAAATCAATATCACGATTATTTTGGTCAATATTATATGTCAGCCCTGCGATGAACTGGCGACTTGTCCAGGGTGTACCCCGCCTTCGCCCTAAGCAGCTGGGATTGGCT
>JAQQZY010000009.1:24729572-24740103 GCA_030068375.1 Ostorhinchus rueppellii | reverse complement strand
GTATGTAATAATTGCGCCTTTCGTAACTTGAAATTTCTTTCGTTAGTAGAGTCAATATTTTACCATAAAGGATTTTCGTTACCTGGAAATTTCATAGGTAGAGTCGTTCGTAAGTAGAGGTACCACTGTTTCTAGAAAAAAATATATAATTCAAGGTCCAAGTGTACCCTTTCTTTGACTATTTTATGCCTCCAGGCCTGCAGAGTCTTTTGGTTGGCCCTGTGCATGCGGGCAACAGACCACTCCATCAGAACAATTTTAAGAAATGAGTGTGCCCACTGCTGCTGAGCCAAGGAATGTAGCGGTTGCCACATGACTATTTCCGAAAAAAAGGTCTTTCTATTGCAGTTTTGCGTAATATACCAGTTTCCCAATGCCTGAAAGACCACCTGTTCCCAGCACAAAAACTTTTTTAAGTGAAAAACAAGAGTTTTGGCAAAATTGTCATTTTTCCATTAAACTTTATTATTAACTGTCCAACTTTATTATTTGCGATATTTGAGGGTTAATGGAAAAGCGACTACTGGCTATTTAGATTTTTCAAGGCTAAAGATAGTTTGTAGATGTTAACATTTTCATACTGTAATTTTTGACCTTTTTCACTCTAAAACATTGAGGAAAGTTTGGAGTTATTTATGTATCACTATGTTAGTATTTTACTGCTCTGGTCCATCTGGGGTCAAACTAGCATGAATGCAGCCCCTGAACTTTATGAATTTGACACCCCTGCTACAACATATGACCTTCTAATTTTAAAGTTTCATAGTTAGCCTATCATGTTTACAATATATTCTCATTCTATAACATATGTTTTTTATGTTCTTCAACTGGATCTACCTGCTTTCACCACAGAAGAAGTGTGTGGGTCTTTAAGCCGTACTAGCTGGTGTCTTAGCAACTAATACAAGCTAACAAGTGATAAAACTGATGATGTTTAAGCTAATTGCCAGCATTGTGTGGATACATGTTCAGTGTATACACATTGGTCAAACCCTCATCACCTCTTTTATTTCTTCATATGCTTTTTAAGGAGGATTAAAGGCAGACGAGGACCTTTAATTATCCAATGGTGGCACACATCAATCATGTGTCCGTAAGACCTTGTGAGCCACAGAAAGGCACATGAGACGAAAATCCGTTTGACCTGTCCGGGACTAAATTAATTATCCAATTACTCCTTTCCGAGTGACTGTGCTGCCCAGATAACTTCGCAGCTATTTACAACCGACTGCCTCGCCAAGATAACAAAGGGGCCAGTTGCCGCATAATCACTTCACATGGTAAACGATCGGCACAAAACTCCTGAGACTGCCAAAAACTCTGCAGACCTCAGAGAAGTCGCAGGCGTATTTTACTTTTTCCTCTCAGGGAAACTGATGATAAGGTAATGAGCCAAAATAGACTATGAAAAGAACACGAGCACCTGAAAATAAGACAAACCGGAGACAAAATATACTTATTTAGCTACTCATTTAGTCTCATTACTCACGTCCGTCTGTAGTGTTAGCAGCCTACTTTTCTTGCATGTTAGTTCATTACAGTTTCAGCCATTTATTTTGCTTTTATCTTGCCCCGAAGATGAGGACGAGGAAGGAGGAGGAGGGGAAGGACAGAGAGAGGGGGAGGAAAGGTACGGCTGTATGAGCGGGCGTCGCTCGTGTCCAAAGCCCAATTACACCCTCTATCCACTCATCACCTTGGCAGGGAGTAGCGATGTTTTAATCCGGAGTTTTCGCCATGGCCAAGGACGGCGGCCAACGGGGAGATTTATCAGAGGTCTGTAACAATCTCAATGGATCAAAAGCGCTTCGCCTGATATCGCCGCTCTGCAAGGGACAATACATCTCCTCCTGTTCTCAAATAGTAAGCATATTTCTCTGTGGAAAACAAGAAAGGAAGGACTTCTATACATCTTTGCACTGCTTGGAAACAAGTGTCAAAGGCTGCTGTCTGTTATCTTTCTGTGAGCACAGAGGCTCAGTCGTTTTCTTACATATGTTAATGGAAATCCATGTCCTTGCTCGCCGGCTCCTTGTGTCTTTACACTTAAAAAAATCCTACCTCGAGTCATTCAAGGTGCAAAAGTTTCATGTTTGGGGAAAAAAAATAGACTCTGTATGCTAAAGACGAAGTGATGAAAGTGAAATCAGTAATCACATTTAAGCTGGACCTCTGCCAATCACATGGGAGGGAGGAAATATGGCCAGGGAGGTTTGAGCGTATAGGGTGGATGCCGAGAAAGGGAAGAGAAAGATCAATATTCACGTGTCAGTGGCCCGGAGGCCTGTGGAAGACACCCAAAGGCCAAGGGATGAGCAGAGTGAGGGGGAGGCAGCGTGGAATGGCAGCCCGGTTCACATCATGAGTGGCAACATCAGAGCCAATGTCAAACAGAGGTGGCGAGAGTTCAAACACAGAAACACGATTATTGCTTTGAACCTCCGACCCCTCGAACGCTCTCCGGCACTGATGTGTATTCATGACTGTGAAGCGAAAAGAGACAAGGCCAGGGTGTGGGAGACTCCACGCACACGTTATAGAGTAGTTAATCTGCGCTTTGATGGGTTGACCCATTCATGATGCTGAGAGGCAGAAAGAAAAAAAAAAAACACCGTGACCTCGACTGTAACCCTGACCTCTTCTCTGGAGACCACATGTGAAAGGAAGAAAGAGGATCCATGTGTAAAAAAACAAGCCGAAGCATCAGCCTCCTGCCCTCCAGTGTCTACACCAGGTCCTGAAACTCAGCGCTGCCTCCTGGAGACGCATCCGACTGGACTGAAAATGAACTGGATGTACAACAATGACCCTTCTTTATAATTACATTTTTTAGGACTGTCCAACAGACGAGTGTGGTTCAACCTCCTCCATTTCCAACCAGACTACATTAACATTGTAAACTGTGGTGCACAGTGGGCCAATGTTTACGGGTCAGACCAAAATGCATTAAATCAATTGAAACTGGTATTACAGAAGATTTTTTTTCCAGAAAACAAACATAACTTTTTTAAAACACCATGTCTAAATATCATGTCTCTTTCAGCCATCTACTGACAGAAGGATGAGGCAAACGTTTCAGATGCAGCTCACTTAAAGGTATTATTAATTAGCTAACCCATGCAGATATACGCAATCATAGAAATGAAGAACCACAGCAGTGTTTCCCACAGGACAGGAATCTATTTGTGGTGATGAGGTCGTGGGAGTGGGGGCTACGACCAAGAAAAACACACAAGTTTTAACACTTGAACACTTTCATTGCATACAGTTGCATCATTACCAACGAGCAGAACCGTGCTACTTACAGCTCCAGCTAAGCAGCTAAACTAGTGTGACGTGGCTAGCCTGTTGGCTAACGTTAACGCTACTAACAGTGCGAGTTAATGTCTCTGCGCATGTTGAGCTTCAGCTATATTAGCAGAGACACAGGCTAATATACCATGAGGAGTTATAGCTGTTCAGACCAGTTTTACTTACCTTGGTCTTTCGTGCTGGTCTTCTTCTGGCAGACGAGGTGTGTTAAGTGTGTCTTCTTTGGTGTTATTGGCGGAGTGACGATTTATACCACCATCTACTGCACTGGAATTGTAATGCCAAAAGTGTAAAAACATATTTATGGTGCAAATTATTTATTCGTGGTGGACTGCCATGAATAAATGAATGTATGGGAAACACTGCACAGAGCAGCATTTCCTGTCATTTCTCCTACGACATGCGTGTAAAGATCTTTTCAATGAATGAGTCAATTGATTCATTGAGTTGATCCACACACATTTTTGATCATTTGCGCCAATCCTAGTAACTGACAACTAAACATAGTATGATACAGTTGTATTAAAAAAATATCTGATCAAATCTTGTTGCTGTTTGTATTTGCATACTTGCTGTGATCTAGCGTGTACTGCCTCTTAAATGAATGTTCAATTTCATTTTGCATAACAGTTTTCCTACCAGTCAACCCTGTTCATTTAACCTCTCCTGAGGGATTTGGTATAATAATTTAATCCTCTGCGTTCTGCATTTTGTTTTAGTGAATATCTGGTATTTTCACATATATTTACTTTACTGATCATGTAGATGTTCATAAAAGCTCAAAGTACATTCAAAGGTTAAAACAAGTGTCTACAACCACTGTCATCTGTCAAACTATGTGAGTTTTATTGGTAAATCAATGTTCTAGAAGATAATGGTATTTCCATGAGTTCCTGAACATCCAAATGGATCATATCTGGTATCAATAAAAACCTGAGAAATTACTGAAATTATTTTAACATATTGATAGAATTAGTGGTTCAAAAGTTGTTCAACATTAGCCTATAAATATACAGATGTCTACACCTGCTTAAGGAGCGTTCAGGTCTTACGGGGTTGGGTTATTAGATGTGAACTCAAAAATTATTTTTACAGCAATTTTTTTCTGTTTTTTACGGAAGCCTGATTCAGTCATGCTGTTCAAACAGTTTTTTATATTATTTTCTCGTGATAATGATATAATTTTATCAAGCACTGAGTGCAATTGCACATCCGCAGCACAACGGCACCAGGTTAAGCTGCAGCAGGACCAAGAGGAGTAGGAGACCGGCACATATTCATGGAGGTAAGCAGTTTTTGTGGCTGTCAGGCAGTGTCAACTATAGCGCATCGTATAGCGGATGTGCAATTGCACTCAGTGCTTGATAAAATTTTGTCATTATCACGAGAAAACAAAATAAAAAACTGTTTGAACGGCATGAATGAATCGGGTTTCTGTAATTTTTATCTATGACAGCGTTATAATTAAAAATACAAATATTATAGCCAAAACCTTATTTGACTGCAGATCCAGCTTGACCGTTGGCCACCAAATTGTACTCAGTTAATGCTTGAGAGAATCTGTGCTCTTGATTCTGGAAAGCCCCAAACTAGCAAAATGAACAAAAAACAAATGTCTTTGGAAAGTTTTTTTGGGCAGGATAAAAGAGCCAGTTGTCACTTTTCCATTAGGCTTATGCACAAACTTCACTGATATTTACTAAATGTCGAAGTGTGTAATGTCAGTTTTTCCATTAAATCACAAATGCGATAATTTGTTTATTTATTACCACAAGATGACATGAGAAGTCATTCCATAAATATGGTGACGAATGTAAAAATCATGTTGTATTTACAGATATATTCATTATTATTATTATTATTATTATTATTATTATTATTATTATTATTATTATTATTATATTTTATCTTTTATTATTATGATTATTATCATTATATCCCTCTATTCCTTAATAAATTAAAAAATGATTTGGTTTCCTGGTGTGCCGTCACATACCGCACCATGTTTCTTTAAAAAACTCTTCTTCTTTGCTTGTTGTAATGTTCATCCACATCCGTTTTTTTTTAAAATCACGACTATTTGTGAAAAAAAAGTCTTTCCATTGTAGGTTTGTGTAATATACCAATTTCACAACTCCTGAAAAACCACCTCTTGCCAGCACAAAAACTTTTAATCGAAAAACAAGAGTTTTGGTGAAATTGTTGCTTTTCCATTTTGTAAATTTTTATGCGCAAGTTATATTTGTGATATCTGAGGGTCAATGGAAAAGTGACTGGTGAGGAGCCAGAAGAAGAGCTTACAACTTCAAAGAAAAAGAAAACTATATCTAATAGACAATATCAGGAGTCCTACTTGAAATATGGCTTTATTGCGACAGGTTATTCCCACTCACCAGCCCCGCTCTGCAGCACACTGGACATAAGCCTCACACTTCGAGTGTCACTGTCTCCCATCACCTCTAGATGGGACCACCTCGTAGAGAAACAAGCTCAAGGCTCCAGCTGATTCAGCGTTATGGTGAGTTGTATTTTTCATGCAGTTTCAGCATTTAGAATCCTGTGGTCCATAATACGACACAGCTAATCTATAGATTTTTTTAGGGGCTAACAGCCTCCAGGGGGGGCTCTTAGCAGGAAGTGCAAAAGTGAGACAGACAGGTGGAAGAGGTGATGAGCCGAGGTGGACGCTAGTTTTAAGCTTAACTCATTCACACACCCTCGTCATGGAAAACACACAAAGAAATGCATCTGCACACACACTGAAGAACAGGACAGGAGGAAGATGGAGACAGCATCACTGGCCACGTTTACATGGACACATCTTCCCAATCCGATCAAAATCTTGGATGATCAGAATATCTTAATCAACTGTTTATATGGACACTAAATAACACGATCCGAACATGTCGTGCGTTATTAATTGGAGAAAAAAAAAGTTTGGGCATGTGCAGATTGGTCCAATTTTACTGAAATAGTAGAAGAATCCGTATTTCCGCCTCTGATGTAAACAAACGCCGCGTGTCTGTGCGATGCGAGAGCTTTAATTGTTTGCGTCCTTCACATTGTATTTTCCTACCTTCTGGTGCATGTTCATTTGATTTCAACTTTTAAATTATGAACATGCATCGTTTGTTCGAATGCATAATTTGACTTTGTTTTGCAAAGTCGGAAACGCGTCATACAGACATAGTACGCATGCTCAGTGGAGATAATCCAAGACAGGATCCGAACGGGTGTGTACATGGACGCCGATCGGAATAATGATCGGCATAAACCACCCCTCTCTTTCGGAATGATTTTTCTTTCCGAACGTACTCGATCGGATCAGAATCTTCCAAGTGACGTGTTTACATGAAGCATTTTCAATGTGATTGGTCTTTTATTCTGATTATTTGTGTCCATGTAAACGTGGCCAATGATGGTTCTGTTCTTTTTAATCAGACGTTTTACTGCCGTGTTATAGGCACTATTTGGAGAAAAGCAGTGACGGTATGGAAATCAATATTTAGAAAACCGTTCTGTTTACCATCTGTGTTAATATGTCATGTTACTAAGTGGACACTTGCGGCTTATAATCAGCTGTGACCTATATTTGTAAAAACATTTTTTTTCTTTAAAAATTTGGTGGGTGCGGATTATATTCATGTGCTCTTTGTAGTCCAGAAAATATGAGAATATTTGTCAAAAGTTATGAATAAAAAAGCAGTGGGCTGTCCATCTGTGACGTCCTCGCCCCCAGATCATAAATAATAAGTAGGTCAAGTGAAACTACAGTTTCAGGGATGCTTTGGTTATAATAACAAAAAGCTGCTGTGGTGTTTATTTCCTGTTCTTTGTTGTACAGATGATCTCACTTGGCTTCTGTATGCATTCTTTTGTTTTATTTTCGGTGAACCTGAAGCCAAGCTAAAAGCTCTGACAGACGGAGAGAATGTGTTTATTAAAGCAGCGGTTCAGTCAGAGGCTGTTTTGACTGTGAACAGACAGAGTGACATGTGCTTTCAGACCAGCTGACACACACTGAATATTCAGCAGGACTGACAACGTTGTGTTGTGGTAAAGCCAGTTTCTTATGTTACCTTGTGGAGCTATGACTTAACCCCTCTCCACCTCTGAACCCCCCCCCCCCACACACACACACACACCCACCGCCAGCCTGCATGCCTCTGAGTGAATTAATGAGTGAAAGCAGCTTCTGTAACGAGGATGCCAGAGCAGGTTAAGGCTGCAGCCGGATCACGGTAAGCAGCGGTGAGGGCTGCAGTCTGCTTCAATGAGGAGCACTCGGGGCAGGAGATCCGGAGAGGAAGACGAGGAGTGGGAGAGGGTTGAAGGGGATAAAGCTAATACCTGCATCTGCCGCGAACACCGCCTGTGTGCAAAGTACCATCTTAACAGCAAAAGTTTCAGTCCAAGAACAGAACAGCTCTTCATACTCAGACAAAACATAAAACACTAACTGCCTGATTTACTAAGAACACAAACAGCCCACAAACCGGTTTCCTCGCGCTAAGATCGTCTCCCTCCACCTTCCCGGATCATCACGTGCTGGTCCTGTGTGTAACTGCTGTTTTGTTGGGCTTCCTGCCAGAGGCTTTTTTTTTCACAAATACCAACACACAGTGTATGACTACAGGTTGGTATTTGTCTTTTTTTTTCTCACCTCGAACCCTGTTGTTTCCCCTCTCACATCTGCGAAAACGGGCGCATTCACTGCGAATCCTCAGTTACAGCTGTACCTGTATCCCCATGTTTATGTCTGTGTTTATGTGATCTTGGTTGGTTGTAATCTGGAATGTAATTTCGTTGCTCTGAAATATGTGCAAGGACAATAAATCTAATCTAATCTAAAAACAGCGTGTGCAATTCATTTGCGTGTCATGGGTGATCAGCTAAGACTGCGTGTGCAAGCGACCACAGACCAAAGTCTTGGAGACGGGCCTATTTAACTGAGGACTTTGCATGTGCTACTGGTTGTCGTCATGGAGACAGCATGCTGTAAAAACTGCTGTGGGATATACTAAACAATATGAAGTAGCTCTGTTTCCACACAGAAGGTGATGTAGGTGTTTGTCTGTGGGTGTTTATCAGTGGTGAAGTGAGTTATTAGGGACATAAACGGCTTCCCTCCACATGTCGCTCTGTGGTGAATGAAAACTGTCAGTGGGCATGGACAGAACTGTGTACGCAGAGGACGGACAGAACACTCCGTCTGTGTCTTTAATGTTACTTCCAGTTGTTGCTACTTTTGTCACTGTCACTTATTTAGTTGAATCTCCACACTGCTGACATTCGTCCTCCGTACCTGCTGCACAGAACTGTGAATGTCAGAGGTGCGTATCAGTGCATCCCTATTTCCTATGTACTAATCATGTAGGACGTCACTAAAGCTCAGATTAAAGTTGAGGATTATTTTATCAAAAATAGAGAAAAGTGAAGAAAAAGTGACAAATGTGTCCATCCACTGTCACTGATCCAACTCCATGGGTTTTACTGGTGAATCAATGTTGTAGAAGATGATGGTGTTTCCATGGCAACTACAGAGCCTCAGAACACCCAAATGGGTCATATCTGATGACCATGAGAAGCTGACAAGCTGTATTTCACACCAGTTATTTACATGTATTGATAGGATTAATGGAGCAACAGGTACTAAACAGTTTGGATCAGTAGATGGTTTTGGCCGGTGATGGATGTTTGGGTCTGCATGGGTTAAGAATATAGCAACAAATCAATGCACTGTAAATCAGTTGTAGACCTCGATCGCGGTACAAATACATATAATGTACAGATGCATTTGTGCTTCAGTCCATCCACAGTTCAACCACCTCCATATCTGGTCGGAAAGATCCGGTCCAGTTATCCCATCAGGATGCATTTACGCCTCACATTAAAGTGGTTTCCCTTGTGGATAAAACTCACATTTTAATAACGGGAGTGAAAAATGTGAGCTAAAATCTGTGGAGCACCAGCTGCAGCTGGGTTTGGTTGATGATTTAGAACAAATATCTTGTTTTGCTCGTATCTGTTTTGTTCAGAATTCGTTTCCTGTCTGACTTCTCTGTGTAATTCTTCAGCTGGAACGACACATCTCCAGCTGACAGAACTGATTTCAGGGAGATTTGAAGATATCTCAGTGAGGTTTACACTCTTGACACTGAGCTTATACACACAATAGCCACCAAAACACCCAAAACGGAACCAGACGAACGGTTTGTTTTCGTTGGCGTTCGGGAGATTGTCTTCAGTCCCTGGAACTGGAGGATATTTGAGATTATTTGCAGGAGATCGACAGTGTTTGAAGGAGCATCTACGGAGGGATTCATTTTTATCAGTTAAATGATGACCCTTTTCCTTCCTCACTAGTTGCTTTTCCATTGGGCTTATGCGCAAAACTTTACCGATATTTACTAAATGTTGAAAAATCTGAAGTGTGTAATGATGTTTTTTCATTAAATCACAAATGTCTTTATTTATTATCGCGAGATGACATGAAAAATCATTCCATAAACGTAACAACGAATGTAAATATGGTGTTGATTTACAGATATAATCATTGTTATCATATATTACCCCTCTATTCCGTACTAAATTAAAAATTATTCAGTTTCCTGGTGCGTCCTCACATATATCGCACCATGTTTCTTTTAAAACTCTTCTTCTTTGCTGGTTGTAACATCCGTCCACATCGGGGGGTTTTTATTCACATGATCCTATTTGCGAAAACAGGTCTTTCCATTGCAGTTTTGTGTGATGTAGCAATTTCGCAACGCCCGAAAAACTACCTCTGGCAAGCGCAAAAACTTTTAATTGAAAAACAAGAGTTTTGGTGAAATTGTTGTTTTTTTCCATTAGATAAATGTTTATGCACAAGTTATATTAATGATATATGAGGGTCAATGGAAAAGTCACTATTGTTAAAAAAAAAACACACACACACTGTAAAAGCATAGAAGAGTAATCAGCATTTTGTCAAAGAATCAGAGGAATTGTGGGATGTGAAAGTTCCGACAGAATTCTGATGTGTTGCATTTTCTTTAGTTTTTTTTTCCATGAGGTCACTAAATGCCTCCAGAGGTGGAACCCACTGCGCAAAGATACAATCAGAGGTGGCAAAAGTACTCCCATTCTGTACTTAAGTTGAAGTACAGTTACTTTGGTGAAAAAATACTCTCATAAAAGTAGAAGTACTGATTCAACTCCGTTACTTAAGTAAAAG
>JAQQZY010000009.1:24419561-24430537 GCA_030068375.1 Ostorhinchus rueppellii | reverse complement strand
TGGGATAGGCTCCATGTGACCCCCGTGACCCTAGTGAGGATAAAGCGGGTATAGAAGATGAATGAATGAATGAACTGATAGGCTGATGATCAATCTGAAGACAGAGGAGTTTGTGTTGGATGGAACATCACAGAACGTCAACTAATGACAGTGCAGCATCACAGAAAATCAACCTATCAGTGCAAAGCGTCACAGAACATCAGGTAGTCAGTGTGCAGCATCACAGAACGTCAGCCAATCAGAACACAGTATCACAGATTGTCAATCAGTCAGAGCGCAGCATCACAGAACGTCAGCCAATCAGAGAATAGTATCACAGAACATCAGCCAATGACAGAAAAACATCACAGAATGTCAGCCAATCAGAGTGCAGCATCACAGAACGTCAGCCGATCAGAGCGCAGCATCACGTCAGCCACTCTCCAAAAATGATTTCACCAGCTGCTACTGCTTGTGAGTAGCTCAAAATCTAGACGTTCTGGATAAATGTTTATTTCAGATTTGGAATCATCAGACCTGATTTAACTGAAAATATTAAAGTAAAGCACTTTGGGTGACTTGAAAAATGCTATGAAAATCTAATCCACTATTATTATTATTATTATTATTATTATTATTAAATCCATGTAAAATGAGGTATTTTGTCCCAGTAGGAAAATCACTGTTGTCCAGTGTAATTTATCTGCTGTTCTCCATTTCAGTAAACCCACCACCACTCCACCTACCACCAGGGCGACTATTTCTCCTTCAGGAAAGGGGTGAAGACATGTTTGATTGATTACTCCAGAGGAAAAGTTAGTTTGGAGGATGGAAAGAGCAGAGCTGCTGTTATAGCTGCATAAAATCTGGAAAATCAATATGAGCCTGAGTCATCCTCAGCAGTGAAAACGTAGAAACCCAGAATAGAAAAACCCCCGTGCCACTGTGAGATGGTGGAATCAGCTCATACTCAGATAAGAGGACGAGATAACCAGAAGTCGGAGGGAAAGTTCCTCGCCGGCACATGCAGAGCTGCACATACAAAGGCAGAAGTGTCAATACAGAGTACGTGTTTCTAAAACTAATGCTTAGTCATGGATGTGTTCACACAGGAATGAGCGTCTATGAAAACAAACATTCCAGACAGCATCTGAAAGTGGCTGAATAATCTGCGGTGATAGGTGTATGTGTCTGTTAACATGACTTTCACTGTGGAAAAGTGTCCTCATTCTGGACTCTCCCACTCTGCTGTGCTCATCGTCCACAGCAGGAAGTGATGCTCACGTCTTCACCGGAGACATCTGCGAGGTCAGTTTGTTCATCATCATTCACTGCTAAACCCCTCCCGCACAGAAATGACACTCATATATGAATAAATTGGAAATACATCCTACAGTAATACCACCCATGTTATACCGGAAAAATCTTGATTTATTTGGAAAACTTGGAAGAGGGAGGAGTTTTAGATGAGGAACGTTTGAAATGTTTCCATCAGTATGAATAACCATCATGATAAATGCATCCAATTGTGATTTCTTTGCAGCTGATTTTTGGAGTGAAAGCTGAAGCAACCAGTTATTTGTGGGTTTTAAACTACCCTTCATGGTCAGAATACGACAAATACATGCCAAGAAGCAGAACATTTTTGTTGTAGAACATTCAAATCAATAAGAATGAAAAAAAAAAATGTCTGAGCATCAACATGTGCATCAGTAAAATGAAGCAAAATATGGATTTTTTCCCCCTGTATTATTTCAAGGCCTGTTTTTTTTTTTTTTTTTTTTTAAATCAAACGTAAACTCTAAATCTAATGTAAGATTTATTAATACTGTTATTCACAACCAGCTGTTCCGTAGTTACCATGGAAACACTGTCATCATCTACAACACAGGTGTCAAAACATGTGGCCCGGGGGCCAAAAACAGCCCGCCAAAGGGTCAAATCCGGCCCATGGGACGAAATACAAAAATTACACTGAAGATATTAAGACTCAAGGCTGTTGCATACATTTTAGTTCAAGTTTCACATTCAGACCAATATGATCTAAAGTAAAAATAATTGCGTAATAACCAATAGTTAATGAAAAAAACTTTTTTTTTTCTTTTTTCTTGATAGTTCTTCGAGGTTCAACTGGACTAGTTTAGCTTCAAAAGAGCAAAACTTGTCCAGTTGAACCTAGAAGAACAATGAGCTGGGCAAATGAGAAACTGAATGAGAAAATGTTCTTATTTTAGTTCTAAACTCTAAATTTTTAACAATATTATACCTGTTACCAACTGTGTGTAATGCACATGTATAAATGGTAAGTGGAAGTTTAATATTGTTAAAATTAAATGTATTTTTCTCATGAGATTTCATTTTTTTCAGGTTATTCACCTGTTTTTGTGACAAGATAGTTTGTAAAAGTAAATATATTCCTAATTTAATGTTTTATTTTGCACTGAAACAAAGAGAAAGAGTTGTCTTTTTTTTTTTAGGTTATCGTTTTATTACTTTACTGGTCCGGCCCACTTCAGTTCAAATTAGGCTGAAAGTGGCCCCTGGAGGAAAAGGAGTTTGAAACCCCTGTTCTACAGCATTGATTCACCAGTAAAACCCATGGAGTTGGATCAATAACAGTGGATGGACACACTTGGTTTATGCTCAGCTAAGGATAGACTTTACTGAAAAAGTCACTTTTTCATCAATTTTCTCTGTTTTTGAAATAATAACCCTTAACTTTAATTTAATCTGAGCTTCTATGAACATCTTTATGATCACCAATTTAAATAATGGAAAATAGCTGATTTTGGCTGAAAAAAAATGCAAAACACAGAGGGTAATACTGATGATAAATGCTGATAAATCGCTTGAGAAAGATTAAATAGAGACAAAAATTAATTTGTATAATAAGGGCAGGAAATATATTCTTTATGATGATCTGAGATTGTCCTTGAACAGCAAAGTTTTTCTACAGAATTCAACAAGCTTGACAAAAATATAATCGCATCACCATTTTTTATATTACTTGATGTACGTGTCTGAGTGATTGGATGTACAATATTTGATTCCGGAATTAGTGGAATATAATATGTATAGTTTTTTTTCTCACTGTTTTTTTAATTATTATTATTATTTATCCATGTATTTATGTATTGTATTAGCATCCACTCCATTAAGTCTAACCACATGTATCCAGGGGTTATTTTCTTTTGATCAGAAAAAGTAGTAGTGGGGTGATGTTCTCATACCTGACATGTTTCGACTGTCGCTGCAGCCTTCTTCAGAGGCGTCTCCCAACATGTGATCAGCTGTTTTGTTTTTGTTTTTTTTACCCCGCCTGTATCAGTAAGATAAGAAGACAAAATGAAAAGTCTTGAACACGTGACCAGCTCTAATACAACGTCTGAATGCACTCAGGAAACATTCCTACCTGGTCATGTTTACTTCAATTTTATTTATTTAACCTTTATTTCACCAGGAAAAAGCTCATTTGGACATGGTCTAGGGAACATTTGACCACATTCTTGTTTTAGTGTGAACAGGCCCATATCTCCAGACATATCGAAGGACTAAATACTTTAATATGCACCATTTAAGTGTTTTAAAGATCTTGCAAATGTATAAAGAGCTCCGCTTTAACCACTTTTTTTCTATGCAAGGAAATAGAATCTCCAGTTTGCATAATCCAATAGTCCTTTAACATCGTTGAAGTACTTGAAGATTTAATTAAGTTTCTGTCATGCAAGAAAGTCACAAAAAAAGTCAACAGTGTACTGATTGGTTCACGACATCAACTCATGGAGAAGGCAGAAAACACTCAGCCTTAAGAGCCACTTGTTGCCTTCCACTTGCGCAGAGAATTACATTTGCAAAGACGCAACACAAAAGCAGTCTGTTCAACTTGAAATTAATGAATGCATTACGATTTAGACCAAGGGTGTCAAAGTCATTTCAGTTCAGGGGCCACATACAGCCCAACTGGATCTGAAGCGGGTCAGACCACTAAAAGAGCAGCATGGTAACCTATTAATAAGAACTCCAAACGTTTCTAAAAAAAACAAAACAAATTAACAATAGTATGCCTCAGCTTAGCATTTACACATGTGCAATTTACAGAACACAGTGGAGCTACGAATGAACAAAATATGTGGATAATATTATTAAAATTCCACTTTTTTCTCTCAAGAAATTTCAAGTTGTACATAGTTTAGAATATTCACATTTTTGTGAAAAGACAGTTTGTTAATGTAAACATATTTATCATGCCATTTTGAAATTTTGCTTTTGTACTGAAACAAAAAAAAAAAAAATCTGAAAATTTTGGCTTCATCATTTATAGGTTATTCTGTCATAATTTTACTCGTCCAGTCCATTTGAGGTCACATTGGTCTAACATCAATGACTGTTTATATCTTCAGTGTAATTTTTGCACTTCACAAATTCATCCCGTGGGTCGGACTGGCCCCTCTGGCAGGCTGGATTTGGCCCATGACTCACGTGTTTGACACCCCTGATTTAGGCTCCATTCAAACAGCAGGTCTTATTGCACAATTCAGATTTTTTGTGCGCTTGTTCATTTTACACACTAAATACGACTTCTATCAGTTTTGAGTATGAACTGAGTGCAACCCTGAAGTGACCCATATGCATACAAGAGGTCCTGATGTAATACGTGACCATGCAGGCATACAGTACACTGTGTTTAGGGAAGTAACACGTCTGGGACACAGGATTGTGTCATTTGTTACATTTCAGTGACATAAAATTTGTTCTGGATTTGTGCTTTTCAAATCGTCTGTAACAGATCGGATACAGGTCACATATGGGTAAAAAAAAAAATCTGATTTGGACCACATTTACCTGCAGTCTGAATGGAACTCCCTTGAAATAGAGATTTTTTAAGGCCACACTATACGCAGAGGGCTATGAGTAATCTCTCATAATTCTGTTCAAATCAACGGCAAAAAGGAGGTAAACATAGAAAAAGAGTGCAACAGTGTGATGAAAGAAACACACAAATGTAAGTATTTTCTTCATAAACACACTGAAACGTCCGTTTAATGGCGTTTCAATGTGTGATAGATCGCATTTCTGTGGTGTGCGGTTGACTGCAGCAAAAAGATGACTAAAGCCCATGCAACAGAGATGGTTACAGCTGCTGACGGCATGGAGTTAGAAACAAAGCTGTTGCATCGGTTTATAGTGGCATCAATGACGTAAAAGGTCTGGAAGGGTTGTCCCATTTCACAGGGTAATGTTTCAAACACTACACCTAGCACCTCTGTTGCAAGGGGTAGTGCCATGGGGGGGTAAAGGGGAGATGTGGTCAGATCAGATGTGGTCTTTCAGGACACATCAGGAGCAGCTTTCTAGTGTCATATGTGAAGAGATGCAGTTCCATCTGGACATTTATGTTCAGGTGTCAGGATGGTTGCTCATAAATGTCTGAACAGAATCACCATGACGACGGAAGAAACTGACTGACACCCAGGATGTACCTGTTTTGCGTCATCTTCCCTACCGTATAAATCTGACCACAGACATCGATGAAAGAATCCATGAGCGGCTTTGAGAGTTGATGTGTGGCGGACCTCTTTGATGACACCATGAGTGTGCTTAAGGAAACCCAGACCCCATCTTGAAGTTATTATGAGTATAGTACCACTGAAGCCTGGTTGATATTTCCTGCATGGCGAAATGATTATATGTGGAAATTGTGAATGTTTGGATTGCACCAGCGTGATTTCCCTCTGTAAAGCAGATTAGGTGAAGATGTTTGTTCAGTCATCTTCTGGCTGGACTAAGGTTTCACTTGTTCTCCTGTGTCATTAAAAGCCCTGATTACCCTCTCACAGGGTTACGACCTTTCACCCCACCCAGTGGAAGTGTTTTAAATGACTGTGCTCGCTCCTCAAAAATGTGTGTTATCCTTTCAAAGTGAGAACGTTCTTTAGTTCCTCCCAATTACACCACAGCTTCGAGTAACATTTAACCAGAGACCCGTATGAAAGTCTGAGGCTCTGGGAAGCTGAACTGACCATAGAAATCAGTTGGCTGAAGGATTTTATCACCTAATCAGTTGTTGGTTATGTAACTGGAACACTGAGAGTGAAGAAGCATTCATCGTAATTTTGCAGGAATAGCAAAAAAAACAAACAAAAAACCCCCCCACTATGTTATTATTACAAGTTCCATCATTGCAGTATATTATCACTACAAAAATGTTCATGTTAAGTGTTGTCAATAATAATCAAGAAACATGTGAAATAACTATTTCGTATAAGTTTATATGTGTACTTTTCTAAGTGAGAGTCGAAAAAGTCAGATGGCTAGTTTTAAGCAATTATTTGTGGTCAGAATGTGACAAATATTTCACAAATCTAGGGGTAGAACATTAAAACAATAAAACTCCAAACTACTTTGTAAGTGTAGGTGAGTGTAAACAAAAGTCACCCTCGAAATGAAATTAAAAAAAAGATATTGTAATCTATTGCAATATAAAATTATGGCGTTTGTCATTATGGTTCGTAGCCCAGCTCCATTAGCAATGCAACTCCTGAATTTAATATTATGCCCCAATGCTTTTGCCTATATATATACATTTTTTGTTTTGTTTTTACATTGCTATACCCATCCCATTTGATATTCACTGTTTTTGACTCAGAGGGATTGTTTTTTTGGTTTTTTTTCTATACTACTGCTCTGATCATTTAGGCTGAAATTGGTCTTGGTGTTTTGAAGGTGTGTTATGATAATAATTTGTACTTTAAATTAGATTAGGTTCAACTTTATTGTCATTACACTTATACAGATACAAGGTAACAAAATGCAGTTTAGCATCTAACCAGAAGCGCAATCAGTAGACAGACTGCACAGAATATACAGGATAGATTTTGGGGTGTTATAAGTACATTACATGGATTATGCACTATATAGACTGTTACAAATCACAATCACATTAGACATATGTATGGACATAATATACAGATGGATTTAAGTGGTATAATAATATAAATTGAGATGGATGGATGGACGGACGATGTCAAGGACCAATAAATGAAAAAATCTACTCCTTAAATAAAGGATTTGTACTTCTCACCACTACAGTTTTCCTCTTCATACATTTTTCTTAATGCTTAAAAGAAGTTTGCTTATTTTCCCGGCCCCTTTAGTGCTGAATGTGTAAATACCTACAAGTGATTTTTTATTATTGACCGTTGCCGTGTCACATGTGGTGAAGTTCACTTGAGGACTTGGTAATGGGTAGCCATATGTGGTTGGGTAGGCGTACATGGACGGAGGGGTAAATGGGTAAAGGGGTAAAGGGGCAGGGGTGGGTCGGTGCATCCATCTGTGCTGCGCTGTGTGGCCCCGTGTCTCCGGAGACAGCTGGCGCCGAAACTTTCAGAATCAGAGCGAGAAATGTTTTCACACCTGGGGAATTTATGGAGCCTGCTGAGGAAGCGACAAAAGGCATTTTCATGTGTCCGCCTGCATGTGTTTCTGCGTATGTGCATTTACATGTGTATACACTTACTTCCATGTGCTCCTGAGTGGACATACTACCAGGAGACGGCTGGAAAAACAGGGCTGGGCTGACCCAAAAACATCCAGGTCCATATTTCTACAAACTGCGCCGTCTGCTTCAGACTCCTGAGGGGAAAGATAAAATTGATACGAAAATGGAAATTCTAATTAATCTCATTTTCAGAATATATGATAACATAAGAATCTGACAGTGGAGCTCACTCGGCCTTAACACCACGAGATAAAGCAGCTTGGGTGTGAATCAGCCAAGATTTGAGGGGAAGAAACCCACATACATATTTGTGTCTAATTTGATTGTGATTTATTGTAAGAATGTCAGAGGAAGCCACTTGGAGCAGCCTGTCCCTGTTGAACACACCAAATGAAATAGTTTAGAAGCAGATTGGTTAAAGTGGTAAAACATTTCACCAACATGACACGCAGAGATTATTCATGGTGACAACATAACACACATTACCACCAGGGACAAAATATGTATGATGCTGCATCCTGTGCATCACAGTCACTGATGCAAAGGGATTCTGTGTAACTGGACAATTGCCCAACAACAATCATTTGAAGAAAGTACTGGCATTTGGAAATAAAATAACATGTCATCTAATAAATGCAATTGTGCTGTTACACTAGGTTTCATGTTCCTTTATTATTATTATTATTATTATTATTATTATTATTATTATTATTAGTAGTAGTAGTAGTAGTAGTAGTAGTAGTAGTAGTAGTAGTAGTAGTAGTAGTAGTATAACCTTTATTGAGCCAGGAAAACTCATTGAGATTAACAATGTTGAGAGTCCTGGCGGAGACAACAGCAGCAGAAGTTACGCAAAATAGAAATCACAGACATAGATCCACACTAAAAATATGCTATCTTCACTAGTGTTGGTCAACTAGCTGTACAAATAGCTCCCTCTTGCTGTTTTGGATATTTACTTTGATGACTTTAAAACTATACACAAAATGTATGTTACAATCATGTATAACTTTATTTTTTATGAGCAAAAAAATGTGTAGAACATCAAAAAACAATGTAACATTACTTTGTATTATGTAAACCACAGACAACATTCACTTATAATGAGCTACAGTTCCAAAAATTCAAAAAATGTCAGTTAATAATGGTAATTAGCACGATGCTAAAATACATTGAAAATCCCATATGTATGCTAACGTTATTAGCGCCTTCCGTTAATGCGAAGTAATAACAGTATCAAGCAACACGAAGAGCCTCAATTAACCATGTGCAGTGAATTAACATCTAATTACATAACAGTACTTACAGACATTTTTTGGGCCAAAAAACAAGTAACTGGTCTTACACTGTGACAAAACTGATAAGACATCGCTAGCAATTTGACGACTACGGTGGCTCTGAAGAGACAAAACGCATGAACCCAAACTGAAAGATCTGTCTCCACCAGGGGACAGCACAAAAAATATACATAAATCCTAATAAAAGTCAGGTCTAAAAACACACATAAAACACTAAAATGAGAACATACATAAAAAAACCCCAAACATTATTTTAAAATGTACTTCAATCAGTTAGAAAAACATTTACATACAGATTTATCCTTAGAATGACTTTGAATGTATTAAGAGACCAGTTCTTTCAGTTACAGTGAAAACACATGTGTGTTCATCATATGATCCCTCATTTTGAGCCAAAATCACAAGGAAAAACACCAGATTGTTTCCTTCTGCAGCTATCTGCTCTTGGCCCGAATCAAAAGTCTAAATAAAAAGTGTAGATTAACTGACCTTGTTCCATGCTGCGATGACAAAAATGAAGCCCTCTCTTCTGTATCAGTAGAGCAGAAGGATCGCATCCAGGTTGCGTTCGATAGAATCCCATCTGCATTGGGTAATTACAGCTGTCAGTCATGTGTTCAACCTCCCTACCTCCCTGAACACGCCAGTGATTAGCCAAAATGTGAGTCATTATGTAGATATCTGCAGCCTGAAAACACAAACAAAATACTTGAACTATTGTATGCCAAAAGGTCAAGATCAAGTACTCATCAGATCAGCTTTAATACTGACCCCATCAGATTACAGTAACAATAATATTCTATATTGTGTTCAAACTCTGCTTTAACTCTTAATGAGCTAAAACTGGTTTTGTGGTGGCTTCCAAATTATTTTCCCCCCTCCAATTAACCTTTATCACCATTTATCCATTAATTTTGCATTTTCAGAGAAAAGTTGGCCTTTTCCTACACTTGGTTTCATGGTATGTAGTACACTCAAAAGTCATCATATCAAAACATAGAAAACTGAAGGAAAAGTTAATTTTTTCAGCAAAATATAGCTTTAAAGGAATGTAAAAACAATCTATACCCATGTCATTTGTCGAACTACATTGGTTTTATTGGTAACTTTTGCAGATAATGCGATGCCGTTGAAAAGCTTAGAAACAGCATTTAACCCTGTTGATCCTGAAATATTAAATAATTGACAGAAAATTCCACTTCTTTGAAAGTGGAGGGTTTATTGGTCCTTCTGAACAACCAAAAAAAATGTTTTTAAAATATCAGTTTCCATGTATGAGTTTCAATTATGTATCATATTTAACACATCGGGTCTCATTACTCAAATAATATTATTTTTGAACAAACAAAAACATAATACAACACAAACATGTCTAACAAATTGGTAATTCCTTTTCAAAATTGAAAAAGTTCATCCTCCTTCCTCATGAATGACAACCTTTTAGTGTTACTGGAAAGGCCTCTGCTGAACCCATTCTTCCCCCCAGGTGGATTATCAGTGTACATGTATCTAATTGTATACAGAAGCTTTTCAAGGAAAAAAATATCACACTGATCACGTAGATGGCTTCAAAACTCATGTATCAGATTTGATATGTTTGGTGTTATAGGGTTATAATGAATTATTTAAATGTCTTTATAGGATTAGTGGTGGGGAAAAAGTGCAACATTTGAAATCAATAGATGTGTTTGAACACCAGTGGCTGTTTAGGCCTTTGAAGGTTATGTGACTTGACATTCAGTTCTCTTTACTAGATTTCTAAATTGTAATGGGTCATTACTTTAAGCTATAATGGAAATTATGGAAGGCAATCACTCATAAGAAAGCACAACAAATGGTTAAGTGATGGCACAAAACTTAGGTGAAAGTGCTGTTTAACACTGTTGTAACTATTAACACAAACCTAGAGTGGGGTTTACTGTAGTTCTCGGGGCTCCTTCAATGACTTGACATTTGTTTTAGTGAAAGAATAAAAGGTCCTTTCTCATTGTCTGGAAGTTTATTTTAAGAGAAACAAGGAGGAGGTCTGGACACTTAAAAGCTTTCCAACACAATGCAGCCAATTACATCGGACTGGATGTTCTGGATTGGATGCACTTTTTTCATGCTGTCTCCTGATACTGTTTTTGACCCATCAGGGGCGTTATACCCTATATACAGTATGTTAAACAGAGATTGAGAGGTTCTATAGTTGCTCA
>JAQQZY010000009.1:24378804-24391078 GCA_030068375.1 Ostorhinchus rueppellii | reverse complement strand
AGATGTGCAGGGACACTCCTGTCCTGGTAGAGCTTGGTAGCTCATTCCACCAGCGTGGAATGATACATGAAAAGAGTGTGGATTGCCTTGTGCGAGGAGTAGGGACCGCTAGGCGGCATTCCTTCGACTTCACACCCCACCCCCTCAAGGCTGTTGACCGTGCTGCTCTGTCCCGTTTCTCCTTACGTGGAGAAATGTACGTCGAATGTCTTGCCCTTATATGTGGGAAAAAAAAGGGTGTCACTTGCAAGTATTTTCAGGAGGAGGTATTAACAAGATAAAGTACACGTTCCATCTTCAGACAATTAAAATAACATCCACACAGTACTACTTTTAAAATATCAAAAATGGTGCAAAATACTACAGAGGTCAGCACAAAGTAGGCTAGGCAAAATTACATAACTAGACATAGATGCAACAAATTAAGAAGGAATACAAACAGGTTGCAGAAATCCACTCAGTTTTTCCCAAATTAATATAAAGATAGTTTTGCAGCACCTGGAGGGTTCTAATTCAAATTTTATGAACTATTAGGGTCCAAATACACAAATAAATGCAACAAAGACTCATAAAAGTGGGTTTAGAAAAAAAAGAGCCCTTTAAGGAAGACGTGTGCAAAAGCTACATCAGTCCATTATCTCATTATAATCTAACACTCTATTACACTAAAAAAAAGGGGAAAAAAATGAACTATTGACTTGAATTTAATTTATTTTGTCAACAGGTTCCACAAAAGTACATTATGTTGGT
Source organism: Ostorhinchus rueppellii (assembly GCA_030068375.1). Lineage (NCBI taxonomy): Eukaryota > Metazoa > Chordata > Actinopteri > Kurtiformes > Apogonidae > Ostorhinchus > Ostorhinchus rueppellii. The sequence goes on along the minus strand of JAQQZY010000009.1, from coordinate 24,390,328 downwards.
TAAAAGCAAAAAAAATATTCAGGTCATCTGACTTGATGAATTGCTAAAGTTAGAATTTGTAAAGTCAATGTTTCATTTTTTTGAGAGTACAGACATCTGTCAGATGAGCTTAGTTTACTTCATTCATTTATTTTTTTTTAGCTTTGAAGAGAAGAGTATGGGCGCTTCAGTTCCTATTTGGAAAAGTAACAGAGAAAAACTAGACTGCAGAAAAATGAACAAAACTTGGTTAAAATATGTTTTGCTGCTGCTCTTGTCTATAGTAGTATGTTACATCCATGCTAGGACTCATGTCTTCTTCTAAAATACTTCATAAAACCCACATTTAGAAAACCTGAACTAATCCTTGAATGGAAGAGGAGCTATTGAGAGAAACAGGAATAAAATCTTGCCATGTTTCCTCAAATAGAAGCCAAGACTTTTATTTACCTCTGCTGCAGAAAGTGTCAGGTATGAAAGACAGGTGTTTATTTCTAATGTCCTCTGTGTAATAAGTATAAATGGCTGTATTTAATGTGAAACACATTCGGATCCATTCATATTTGCAGAATCAAAAGTATTGCATTGCACTTATCACTTGTGTTTGAAAGTAAAAGCCTCGATAGAGTCTATTCTTTACCTAACAGAGCTTTTAATGTTGGTGTATTTAAGTTTCTACAATAGTTTCACTCAAAAAGTAAGATGCACACACACACACACCTGCAGACACTGGAATTGAACAGTAATAATTAAGATGAATGATCTGGAAGAACAAAGTGTTGAACATTGCATGATTAATGTATTAACTCAAAAAGACCCAAACATCCACCAGTGACCAAGACATGTTTACTGGTCTAAACTGGTTAATACCTGTTAATCCATTAATCCTATCAATCCATGTAAATAATTGGTGTAAAATACATTTTATCATCTTTTCATGGTCATCAGATATGACCCATTTGGACATTCAGAGGCTCCATAGTTACCATGGAACATTGTTATCTTCAACAACATTGTAAAACCAATGGATTTTGAGCAATGACAATAGATGGACACACGTGGTTCATGTTCAGTTAATGATATATTTTAGTGAAAAAGTGACTTTCTTCAGTTTTCTCTGTTTTTGATATAATAATCCTCAACTTTAAGCCGAGCTTTTTTGAACATATACATGATCAATAAATTAAGTAGAGGAAAACACCTGATTTTCAATGAAAAACGCAAAGCACAGAGCATCATAATAGAATAAATGGTGATAAATAACTCAAGAAATGTTAAAAATCCATACGAGAACCCCACAAAAGCAGCACTGGGTCTTCACGGTTTAATTCAGGGGGTCACTAATCCTGGTCCTCGAGGGCTAGTATCCTGCATCTTTTAGATGTTTCCCTCTTCCAGCACACCTGACAGTCGTTATCAGGCTTCTGCAGAGCTTGATGATTGGCTTATCATTCGAATCAGGTGTGTTGGAAGAGGAACACATCTAAAACATGCAGGATACTGGCCCTCGAGGACCAGGATTGGTGCTCCCTGGTTTAAATTAAGTTTCTCACATTGTCTGATAGACATGAAAAACTTATTAATGTTATTAGTAGCAGTAGTAGTAATTGTAGTTGTAGTAGTAGCAGAAGACAGGGTTAGCGCAGAAGACGGATGCAGTAGAAGATGGTTAGATGGAGGCGACTGTGGCGACCCCTGAAGGGAAAAGTCAAAAGAAGAAGGAGTTGTAGTAGTAGTAGTAGTAGTAGTAGTAGCAGCAGCAGTTGTAGTTGTAGTAGTAGTAGTAGTAGTAGTAGCAGTTGTAGTTGTAGTAGTAGTAGTAGTAGTAGTAGTATTTTCCCCTGGCTTGTATTTGAGGAACAGTGTCATTTTGAGGAAATACAGTCTTCATCTGCATGAAACAGGTAAGACTGAATCATCTGATCTCAGAGTATTAAAAATTGTAAATGTCGTCTGCACACTGGAGTTGTAATTCATTAACAGCATCTTTCAAAAAAACATTTAAAATGAAGAAAATGTAGAATGTACTTTTTTTTTGCATTTTGCAATCTTTTGATACTATGTGAAATGTGTAAAATACGAGTATTACGAAGGAGTGAAAACAGTCAGTGGAGGGCTGCATAAATGTGCATGTCCATCAGATAAAGTTGTTTTTGCTGCCCATGTATGTGTTTAACCAAGATTAATTCATTAAGTTATTGAGAAATATTCATACAGAGTTTCATTGCAAATTATATTTAGTGTTTTTACAGATAATAGAGTAAGTAAGTTAATCAGTTCATCTGCTGTTGTGTTTGCAGTCGTTACCATGCACATATCAGATCAAAACACAATAACTCTGCCAATTACATATTGCACTTATCTATCCTCAAGTCATCTGACTGACCGGTCGCAGGGCCCATCTGAGTGTTTTTGGGTGGCCCATGGGGTGATAGACTGCAGAGGAGGGATGGGATTTGGGGACAGGGTGGGGGAACCACAGGTCAAGGGTCAATAGGAGTATCTGCAAAATTACCTAATTGCTTCAAGATAAATTATGTTTCCAGGGAATAGACTTGCACAACAGTACTGTAACCAGGGGATGGAGTTCTTACATAAGACCCCTTCCATCTGCATTTCTTTCCACACATCACAACTATCTAGGGTTATACCAGTAGGTGCATAATAACAAAATAAAACAATCAGTAGTTAGGTCAACTGCAGATACTCTGAGGATGTCACACCTTTAGCTGGCACTTTATATCACTGGTTTGAAGTAAGTCTTAAATCCATTAGCTTTTGTAAATATATTGGATTTACTGTGGCAGGGTTTTGTATCAGTCCATGAGATTGCAGAAAATGTATTGGTCCTGATACAGTTAGAACTTCTTATTCTAAACATGTAAATAGGTAAGTGTTGCCATTATAGTGCATGTTATGACCCCAAAGGAATAGCAAACCCAGAGACCAAGAGTGAACCAGGGATTTGAGGGCGTTTTCAAGCGTACTCGAGTCTGTATCCGAGTACACTGGACCCCAAAGTCCGCTTTATTTCATCCATGTGAATGCAACCATTCCCGAGTCCAGTTGAGAAGGTAGTCCTGAGCCTGTGATCTAATCACCACTCTGAACACGGAAGTGGGTTAAGCACCACAAGACCATAGACAGCGCTCCTATTGTCTCCTGAAAAAGCCTCGGATCTGCACGGCACAGGCTCACCTTACCGACCGAACCACTCTGTGATATATCAGGGACAACGAAGGTCGCTCTGCTTCTCTTTACCTCAAACAGGCTAACAGATAGGTAAGGGTTTGTCTTCTTCTGACTTCTATGTTTGTAGGATAGTGACAGAATTCCCTCCACGCTGCCACCTGTTTTGGCCCTGTAACGCCCATTTGTACTGGGGCGCAGGCTACGGTAGGCACATATGAAGGCAGCATCTGCAAGAAAGGTGTGAACGTGTCCAAGTACGGTACAGACTCAAGTACTCTGTGTGAAAACGCCCTGAGGGGAAGAGACCAAAACCAGACCAAAGTCGACTGAGACTTAATCAAGAACAAGAAGATACAGATATGACCAGCAGGTTTTACAAATGGTTGGGTCAGAATAATTACTATAGTATGTTATTGCCAAACCAACCAAATTTCTAATCATGACACTAAAATAACAATAAAAGACAACTCCAATGTGGTTAAGTTCCGTCATCTGCAGGGCTTTATGTCTATGTCGGAAAGCAGGGATCGTTCCTCTATGAGTGGTTTACCAACTTGGTGATTTTTACTTGAGTTCTTGTAGTTCCTTCCAGTTTTGTGCTGCCTCTTCTCAATGGCATGGATCAAATATTTATTTGTTTGTTCACGTGATTAAAAAATGCATTCATACTCTTATACTATTATTTTTCTTTGAATGGTTCAAAATTTTGTTCTTTATTACTGTTGACATTTTGGTCTTCATGCATCTAACTTCCTGGTTGTCTCATGTTTTCTGTGTTGTTTGATACAGCCATAGAGGAGAGTCTGTAAAAAAAAATGGCCTCAGTGTATATTTCCAGAAAAGGGGAGCACCATGCTGGTTTTGGGACCTTTTTGATGGGTGTTGAATGGTCTTGATCAACTCGGTAAAACTGAGATACTGTCAGAATGTGACACACCCAAGCTCGGTGGAAATGAGGAGTTATGGGTTATTGGCTGCATTTGAAGCAAGATATTTTACATCAAATCACAGTAAAAATGTTAAATATTTCACATGATGGACAGTAAATCTAATGATATCACCACAGCTGAAGTTTTCAATAGTTTCGGTCCTTTGATAGAGGTCAAGACAAAGCCAAGTATGGGTGCAGTTGATTCTAAGACAAGCTTTAGACTTTTAAAAATTTGTCTTGGGACTGGTCTCAAGACAAAGACAGATCTTGAATACAAAAATAAATACACACACTATGTTGCATTATGCATATGTTGGTCCATTAATGAATGAGTGAATGCACTTCTGTATTAATTTGGCATATTTCCCACCGGAGATGTTTTTTTCCCCATGACATGGCAAGTGGCAACCTGATGGTGAAGTGGTAACACATTAATGGATGGATGGATGGATGGATGGATGGATGGATGGATGGAAGGATGGGTAGATGGATGGACAGATGACTCGACGGATGGATGGATGGGTAAATGGGTGGATGAATGGACAGATGGATGGATGGGTAGATGGATGGATGGACAAGTAGATGGATGGATGGATGGATGGATGGATGCATGGATGGACAGATGGATGGCTGGATGAACAGATGGATGGATGGATGATGGATGGATGGATGGATGGATGGATGGATGGATGGATGAATGGATGGACAGATGGATGGCTGGATGAACAGATGGATGGATGGGTGGATGAATGGACAGATGGATGGATGGGTAGATGGATGGATGGATGGATGGATGGATGGATGGATGGATGGGTGGATGGATGAATGGATGGATGGATGGATGGGTGGATGGATGAATGGATGCATGGATGGATGGATGGATGGATGGATGGATAGATGGATGGATGAACAGATAGGTGGATGGATGGACAGATGGATGGATGCTTACAGTGTTTCAGTGCATTACCATTAATTCATACTAACTTGATTAAAAGTCTGATTAAGCAAAACAACAACTGTCTTTAACTATTTTTTTTTGCAAATTTAGTGACCAGGTTTAAAATGTTCAGAAATCACCAAACCCCATCTAACTTCATTCTAAATACCTTTTAAACACTGAACCTTTCACTTTACCCTAACATGAGCCATAGCCTGATCCTGTTGTAACACTACCCAATTATTTTGTGATTCATGTATGAGGATCTGCATTTGGTCCTCATGTAGATTTTCCAAGTCCCTACAATTGTCTGTATAAACACTTTTATGTCCCCGTAATATAAGAAACACACGGCCACACACACACATCAGGACTTAAGATCTGTTAACAACCCAATTAATAATGAAAGCAAGGTGTGAAGTAGCATGGAGTAACTGTGTGTGTTTGGCGACAGTCCCAGATCATGGATTAGCTCAGGCCTGCAGATCCTGCATCGCCTCCACACACACACACACACACACACACACACACACACACACACACACACACACACACACACACACACACACACACACGGCCCTGTGGGAGCTGCCACATGAAAACTCAGCACCTCAGGCTCACTGTGGGTTTGTGTGCACATGTGAGCTGCAGTGTGGGTACTTTCCTCTTTCATCTGCCAAGTGTTATAGCTGCTTTGATTCTGAACGTCTCCGTGTTATATCATAACACACTTAACTTGCAAAGATATTGGAACTAAGGAACACATATAATCAGGACATAAAAATTGGGTGTCTGGAGCGCTAAGGGCGGGGGGCTTTGGTTTGACAAACGAGTAGGAACTAGAAAATTTTACCAGCATATGCATTTACGATATCAAAAACAACTCAGTTTATTTCATACTGTTATGATGTTATACATCAGGGCTGTGTATTGGCAAGAATATGGCGATACGATACAAATCACAATACTAGGCTCATGATATGATATATCACGATATATCATGATACTGTTAAAAAGGTGAATTTTTTTGTTTTGTTTCTATTTTGAAAATGATTATTTCCTTGAAGAATTGAATTACACCAGAAATATGCCCAAATACTAAACACATTTTTATTTGATCATAACAGGATCTAATGCTGTATCACTTGTTAAAACTAAAATTATATTTTAAAGACATTTTCAGTTTCAGATCCTGCTCAAATGTTCATACTCTATTAGTTCATAACATTATTTTTGTGTGATCCCAACAGAGGAACAGTAAAACGTTCTTTTAGGATGCTTCAAATAACCAGTATTTAATAAAACAGTGTTCAATAATAAGAAATAAAATGTAAACAATATAGAAAAAACAAAAAACAAGAATGAACTTCTGCTTCATGTGCATTTGAATAAATATCTAAAAATATAGATACAGTACTTTTTAACATTGATACAGTATTGTGAAATGAAATACCGCAATATATCGCAGAACCAATTTTTTCTAACAGGCCTAGTTTTAGATGTATCCCTGCGTCAACACACCTGATTCAAATGATCAGCATATCATCAACCTCTGCAGAAGCCTGATAACGACCATCAGGTGTGCTGGAAGAGGGAAACATCTAAAACATGCAGGATTGTGGCTCTTGAGGACCAGGGTTGGCCACCCCCGTTATACACTGTTTTAATCACAGATGGATTATCACCAACATCCAATAGCAAGTGGTGCCAGGCAGAACAAACCCCGCCCCCTGAACCTATTGTAGCTTATTTTGAGATGGATCCAGCTGATGTCAGTGTATCAGTTGCCTCTATATATGTGCCAAGTTGGAAGTAAATTCAAACAAATGTATGTTTTACAGACATTTAACATTTTGCCCATTATAAGTAAATAGGGGAAAAAAGAATTTTTAAAAATTCATACAAAATTTTAACTTTGACCTACTTTCCCCAAAATGTAATCAGATGTATTATGGGTCACCGGTATATCTATAAAGCCCTGTTGGTATGAATTCAACCAATAGTTTTGTTGCTAGAGTGTTAACAAACAAACCGAACCAAAAACAATACCCCTTGCCTCCCTTTCGGCGGGGCAGGGTAATAATATTACAATTACTTTAACCACGAAGCTCAGTTGAACAACACAATTATACACGTGTTAGTACACATGTATGAAAATAGCCAAGAGGGATAGACATAGATTTAGACACATGATAAAAATGCAGAGCAGTGAAAATACCTGCTAGTACTGCTACAGACAGTACAATATTACACAACACTTAATGAGCTGAGGTTTCAGAAAGGACATATCTTTTTTCTGATGCTGTAAACCATGCTGTTCACTACATGTGCAGCCTGCGGTGGTACGAATTCAGAACAAAATGAAAACATAATATAATATTTAATAAACATAGACAATGTCATGAACATGGAGTGAATATTAGCACTTTTGGATACAATCAAAATCACCAAATGATGTAAGTAAATCACAGCAGAACTGTATTGTTATAGCTGAAGTGGCTGCAGCTAACATCTCATTTCTACACCTTATTTTATCAACGTCTGCTTGGAAATAGGGATGTTTTATTCATTCATTCATTTTCTATACCCGCTTTATCCTCACTAGGGTCACGGGGGTCGCATGGAGCCTATCCCAGCTGCTTAAGGGTGAAGGCGGGGTACACCCTGGACAAGTCACCAGTTCATCACAGAGGGATGTTTTAATTTTTTTTTCATTTATTTTGTAATATTTGTGAGCTAATCTTCCAGTGATGTTCTACAAAACATGTGATGTACAACCACAATCAAACTAAACTCACTGACAGTGACGGTAAGCAGCTAGCCTCTATTTATTCTGAGTTCCCTTTAGGGCGTTTTCACACTCACGCTTTTTTCTCTGATTAAATAAGACGTTTATGCAATCTATGTAACTGAGGCAAGTATGAACACAATAATTACACTCAGAAGAACAAGACAGTCCCACCTTTAAGGGCACTTTCACTTGCCTGTTTGGTCTTTTCAACTGGTTTGTATTTGGATCTGAACCAAATCTTCAGGTGTAAAACCCTCCTCAGACTGCATCGGTGATCATGGGCGGTGTTGGTATGGCCCAGTTTGTCTACAGTATGAAAACGTGGATATTTGGACTGCAGTACCTGGAGCCGAAGTAATCACATCCAAATGAACTGATCTCCAACCCATTAAATAAATCTACAACAAACAGCTGAGCTAAGATGTTCTTCTAGCCCTACCTGATTTGCATTGCCTACTGGGATGCGGAAGAAAACCTTAACTGCTTGTGTCATAGTCGATGATACTTTGACAGTCACCCACACTGATCCAGAAGACACACCAGCCTCAGACTCATCTGGTCCACAACAGGAGTGAATATTTTCCCATATTTGTGGCGATGTATTTTAGGTCATTTTGATATTTTTTCCCACAAATTCATCCACTGATCTGAACTGAACCATTCATCTGTAGGTGTGGAAATAGCTTTAAGCTATAGATTGCTTTGTTGAGGTACCAGTGGGACACTGAATCATGACGCAGAAGCCTACTTTGAGTAACACTGGAGTTTTTTCTGAGAATTTTACATTTCTATAAACAGCTTACCCAACAGTTGTGATATAAACAACAGAGCATGCTATGAAATTCCCCTGAAATGTACAGAAGTTGGTTAAAGCTGGGCCTTGGTGGACGACACTGGTGGATGACACTGCTATGACGCATAACAGACAACATCATGTGTCCAACATGGTGGAAAAAACCAGAAATTAACTGAAAATGACTGTAATAAAGGCCTGACAAAAATGTCTCCAGGAGGAAACTCAGTGTTTGGTGATGTCCATGGGTCCCAGACTTTAGGTGTCCACTGACTGCCACAGATTTTCACTAATTAAAAACAAACCTATTTTTAAAGCCAAAATTTGGATACCTATAATAAAAAGAGTATATCTCTTCAAACACAAAGGATATTTGAATAATTCTGGTGTCATAATAAAGGGAACACTTGTGAGATTTGGTCAGATGTGTAAATATCAGTATATATGTTCCTGGTTAAGAGTAAATGAAGATGGCACACAGCACTAATGAAACATTTTCAGGTTCACCTAAAATAAAAAAAAAGGACACTTTCAGGATAATTATCTCTTTGGAATGATCCAGCTCTGTTTGGCCCGTATCCGTAAACTTCATGGAAACGTGCAGAAATCGGACGAAATGAACGCGAGCAAGAACAGAGGGGTTCTGTCCGCATCTGGATCTGTATTTAATGTTGAGCATAAATGGGCCCTTATTGGTCGGGATCTGACTACATGTACATGTTTGTAATGATTTTAGAAACACTTTAAAAGGTAAAATACAACAGTCAAGAAAAGAGAAATGGATTATGTTTCACTGAAAGCCAATGTTTAAACATTTAATACATCAGCGTCCGTTTTGTGAGGATGATTTGGCAGCAGGAAGACATAAATTCTGGATTTTGTGAAATTTCTTCATTGAAAAAATAGATTTTCCAGCCAATAGAATGGTTTGAAACCATGAACAGAAGTGACTGTCACACGTGGTAGAGGTATAAACAAAAATGCATGTTTTGTTTAAGTAAAAGTGATTTTCTTAATTCCATTGATGTTTCATTCACTTCTCTTGTAATTCATGATTACCACGGAATGGGGAACTGCTGTAATGGACTCACTGTTTAGGTGCAGAAGATCATTTCCTGATTCATGGAGACTTTAACTGTGCAATGAGCAAACTCATATCAAAATGGAAATAGTTTGAAATAAAATAAAGTTGGAGCTTTTAAGAGTACCGACACTAGTGGCTTTTCCTTTGGACATCTGCGCAAAACTTGACTCATATTTGCTGAATGTTGAAAAAACAAAAACAAAACAGAAATGTGTAATGTTAGTTTTTCCATTACACCACACATGCAATGATTTGTTAATTTATCATCACAAGATGACACAAGAAGTCTTTCCATAAACACGGCAACGAAGGTAAGTACCTTACTGATTTACAGATATATTCACTATTATTATATGTAAATGTTTTAATGGGTCATTTTGTCAGGGAAATTTCATAAACAGTTGCAATTGATGGTTTGTCTGGGGGGAGGGGGATACTATACATTTCTGGGGAGAACCCTGTTACTTTTTACAACCAAACAAGTGCCTTCACAATATGATTCAATTAAAGTTGATTTCTGACTGTTTTTTCAGAGAAGCTGATGAGATCCAGCATCTCGGGGTTGAAGGTGGAATTACACTTAAATATGCTTCTGCATCGGCTTCAATTTCATGTCACAGTTGTAGTTTTTTTTTGTAGTTGCCCAAACAGAACCAGAGCTTCCTGATCTGACACCAGTCTGTCTGATTCTCACTCTGTGGTGATAACTGGGCTTTAAGATACTCCCAGAGCAAAGCTGAACAGGAAGCAGTTCGAGCACAGGGCCAAACAGACACTAAGCCTAATTTCAACAGCAAACAAATCTCCAAACTCTCTTTCCTCTCAGATTCCCTCATGTCTCGGCCAGCTCGTCCTGCTGCACGCCGGCTTTTATCTGCTCTGTTCCGCTTCTTCTGAGTCCTGAGAGAGAATTAGCTGAATTAGACACCAGGACACTGATGTGTGGCAGAGGGGTGTGTCAGGACATGTGGTTGTGTGACTTCCCATTCCCATGCCTGTTTACACTTTCCCCATTTTCTCTCTTGCTTTCTTCTCCGTCATATAGGTCACAGTCAAAACACAACAGAGAGGTTTCCAGATGAAAACTAAGATCATCCGAAGGCCAGTTTTCTTTTGTTTAATAACATTATTCTGATCAGGAACAGATGTCGGACCTTTGTGTCGATCTGAAGGTTCAGGCACCGGTTTTGGCTGGAGGCAGATGTAATCACGCCAGCTCACTGCATACAAACAAATGCGTCAGCTCTCCACTCTCCTGGCGTGAAGTTCACCACTAATGGCGTTACATAAGAACAGTAGTGTTGTGTGCCACCAGGGAGAAGGCGTGATCTGAGAGTGTGACCACTTCCCAATGGTGACTCAGCCTTACATTAGTAGTGCATTATCTCTGGTCTGCATATCAGTGGGGGTTGCCCACAAACTCACATACAGTACACAACCGCAGCATCATATGTTTCCTATGAAATGATGGAAACAGCATAAGGCAGGGTGCTTGCACAGCTCTTAAAAGTCTTGAAAAGTATGGAATTTTATGTGAATAATGGACTTCGCTCAAAGGCGCATAATCTTGTAAGATAAGAAATCCACGAGGAAAGAGTATACTGTAAGAAACGTGATATGATTTCACCAACTGGTTAGGACTGGAAAAATTGTTAGTGTGATATCTGCACACTTTTGTGATTTTCATATGCTTTGAAAGTGTTTCTCTCAGTAAAACATAATTTAATGCGAATTATACATTCATTCATTTTCTATACCCGCTTTATCCTCACTAGGGTCACGGGGGTCGCATGGAGCCTATCCAAGCTACTTAAGGG
>JAQQZY010000009.1:24367875-24378494 GCA_030068375.1 Ostorhinchus rueppellii | reverse complement strand
CCCACGCAGACACGGGGAGAACATGCAAACTCCACACAGAAAGGTCCCAAGGTCCTGGCCGGGAATCGAACCCAGGACCTTCTTGCTGTGAGGCACGAGTGCTAACCACTGCACCATTCATTCATACTTTTATTAAAATGAACTTTTCTATGACACACAACAGGTACAGTTTCAACCAAAAACATAGATGGAACCAGACTATTCCCTCTGTGTTGTTTTGGTTGTTGGACGTGCATAAATCCAAGACACAGTGATTCATACGGAGGCACTTTCCATTTATTTAGCCTAGATAACAACATGTAAAACAGATAGCTGGGACGCTAAATCATGCCCTGTACCCAGATCAACAAAGAAAATATCATGTGAACACTGTGTGGGACCGACAACAAAACCAATAAGTTCAGTATCAAAGTAAATACAACTTAATAAACATGGATGACATAAATAATAGCAAATAAATGTACAAATAAAGGGGATATGACAATATGGACACTGACCTCTCACCAAAGACAATATGCAAAATGGACGGAGCTACAAACACACAAGGAATTTAAACATGAACACTACAGGGGACACATGAAGAAGAGGTGGGTGTGGCTGGAGGACTAACACCTCAAACAGACTGAATAAGCAAGACACCAGGTGTGTATAAACTATGAATGAAAATGACAATTTAAAACAATTTTGTGTAATTATATGATAATAAATATATACTGACCAGGTTACATAAACATGCAGGTATAAAAGTACATAAAGGTAAAGTCTTCGGGGAAAAGATTGCAGTTCTGATAAAGTCTGGAATTTTATTTGGATAAAAAACCCAAACACCCTGTTACAGTTTACATAGTTTCAGTAAATAGTATAGCTCTACTAAAGTACCTACGTATGTTCTCTACAATTAGAATCAATTACACACTACAGTTATTGACCAATAACCAATGGACCAAAAACTATGTTGAGCATGTCTACAAATAGCCTTGCTGAAGTCACATGCGCACGAATGAGAAAAGATGACGAAGCACCTTTTGTTTTGTTCATGTTGTTCCCACAGGGCAAACTCAGAGGCGTTTTAAAAGACCAGCCTGGCACTGAAATGTGGTTCAACTAAACTCCTAATAAAGACAGAAGAATATCAAAGGAAGCCTCATATACTTTATGAAGTTTCCCATGGCAAAGCAGATTTGTTTAGCACCAAAAGGCAGCCAGACTACCATTCTGCTGTCAGGATGCTGGACAAGACAAGTTCAAAAAATTATAATTATAAAAGACCAGGCTGAAGCTAAAATTACTGCACAGATTTCCAATCATTATCATCGTTCAGAAGCTCATATAATGTTGAAATGTTAGAGAAAAGATGTATATTCATGCCACATGTTGTTTATTTTATTATTTTCTGAGCATAACATGGAATTTACCACATTCAAGAAAAGGGTCATAACAGGAATCTGTGTCTGTGAGCACGTTTTTAAAAAATTCCTTTCAAAACAAGGTGTGGATACGAGTACCTGTAATTACCTGTATGAGTCAGTGGTTGGCCATGGGTTTGTCTCTGATTGGAGTTTTCCATTTTCACCTCCCCAGTTGTGGCACGCAGCACCAATGTAAACAAAAGAACTATTTAGCGTTTGTTTTGTTTTGGCTTGCAAGGAAGTTGTGTCCATGTGACTGTGGCTGGGAATGCCTCTGGCAAGGGTTTGTAATGATTTTTGAAACACTTTAAAAGGTAAAATACAACAGTCAAGAAAAGAGAAATGGATTATGTTTCACTGAAAGCCAATGTTTAAACATTTAATACATCAGCGTCCGTTTTGTGAGGATGATTTGGCAGCAGGAAGACATAAATTCTGGATTTTGTGAAATTTCTTCATTGAAAAAATAGATTTTCCAGTCAATAGAATGGTTTGAAACCATGAATAGAAGTGACTGTCACACGTGGTAGAGGTATAAAGAAAAATGCATGTTTTGTTTAAGTAAAAGTGATGCCACTATGGTAAAGTTGTACTTAATTGACTATTTCAGGCAATTCTAACTGTTGTTTTGACACAGATTCCCACATATTATTGACATCCACAGTGTAAAATGATCAGCATTAACTGAATGTGTTGTTTGGTGAACAAGCGTACACTATGGAATGATGGTGCTGTCTGCCAAAGATTTTCTTGATTCCATTGATGTTTCATTCACTTCTCTTGTAATTTATGATTACCACGGAATGGGGAACTGCTGTAATGGACTCACTGTTTAGGCGCGGAAGATCATTTCCTGATTCATGGAGACTTTAACTGTGCAATGAGCAAACTCATATCAAAATGGAAATAGTTTGAAATAAAATAAAGTTGGAGCTTTTAAGAGTACCGACACTAGTGGCTTTTCCTTTGGACATCTGCGCAAAACTTGACTCATATTTGCTGAATGTTGAAAAAAACAAAAACAAAACAAAAATGCGTAATGTTAGTTTTTCCATTACACCACACATGCGATGATTTGTTAATTTATCATCACAAGATGACACAAGAAGTCTTTCCATAAACACGGCAACGAAGGTAAGTACCTTATTGATTTACAGATATAGTCACTGTAACTGACTGGTTTTCCTGGTGTGTCTAAACATACCACACCATGTTTCTTTTAAAACTCTTTTTCTTCACTTATTATAACGTCTGTCAACATCTGTTTTTTTTTTGGTTTGTTTTTTTAAAGTCACGTGACTAGTTGCAGAAAAAGGTCTTTCCATTGCAGTTTTGCATGATACATCATTTGCACTACGCCTGAAAAACAGCCTCTTACCAGCACAAAAACTGAAAATGAAGAGTTTTGGTGAAATTGTCTGGGGTTTTTTTTAGGCATTTTTTAAAAATTATACTTTATTTTTATTTAACATTTTTATAGTTGTGCACATATGGTACAAGCAAAACCAACTGGCCGTACATATATCACATAATCCCGTGAAAATCAAAATACATGTCAGACTCATACAGTGCATTACATACCACAAGTTAAAGATACAAACACTGTCCATTTTTACCTGTTTTGTGCGAACTTCTCTCCCTTCTGATTAAGCAAAAAGATCCATTTCTCCATGCTTTCAATACTCTTTAGAATATCCATCCAGTCTGTCTCTGTTGGAGGTATGGGTTGCAGCCATCTTCTTGTTATCGCTTTTTTGCTAGCTGCTAATAATATCTTTGTTAGGTACTTATCTTGTGCCGAACATTAGGTACATTTTTATGTGCAAGTTGTGTTCCCACAATTTGAGGGTCAATGGTAAAGGAACTCACAAGAACACACGCCCACACAGTACTTTACTACTTTGGTAATTCTTGAATTTCATTTCCTCCAAATGATGATATCAACTGTTTTCATGTTGGTTTGCTTGACATCTTATATAAGATTGATTCTAATAGTCCACCAACTTCATCTTTTAATGGCCAAGACTCATTGTTTTAGTACAAGAAGCGTCTCTAACAAGTATTCATGCATTACGTTTACAGTTATGCAACGTGTAATTCATTGACCTCATAATAGGTTCACTGTTACTCTGTTTAATCTCACAACTTGTTCAGGCACATTTTTGTTTTGTTTCTTTGTTTGTTTGGGATTGAAGGGAGGGATGGTGTGGGGTGGGGATGTACTGTATCACGACGCTATCCCAGTTGTATCGAACAGATGATTGTAAAAGGATTAAATAAAGGGTATAAAACAATGGCATTCCTGATCTAGATGGTAAACAAGCTGGTGCATTTTATGATAAATAGAATATGACGTTCACTTATGTTTACAAATCCTTCAACAATGCTTCTTCTCACTGACAAAGAGGGTTAGTTCTTATCTTTGTGTGTGATGTCTTTTCCACTTTATGCACATTCTACGGGTATCCGTGTGATGCCATGCTGTGCCACACTGTGTCACTGCTATTCATCCAGGATGCAGACAGATCAGGGTCGGACAAACCCAGGAGGCTGGGAGAGAGCCCCAGGCATGTCAACTATGAGGTTTTTTTTCTCCCTGACTGTTTATATACAACATTATTTCCAGGGTTCCTTCTAATCCATTCATGCCCATTCTCTTGAGAAAGATGAATAAAACGACAAAACAAGAAAAACAAACCAGAAGCCAGCGATGGGAAGTTTCTCCTCCAAAGTAGTTTTTATTTAAGAGTCGTACAGAGGGTGAAGTCCTTGGATCAAATGGTTTGTTGAACATTTGTTGGTGTAAACATGTTCAGATCTGCACTGATTTTTCTTTCTAACGAGTAAAAAATGTTTTATAACAGTAAAAAAGTGAAAAGGGGTAGGTGTCAGTCCATGGGCCGCAGGTGTCTGAGCTTTAGGTTTAAGGTTTGCTTCTGCGAGGTACTTTCTCAGCCTCGCGTGTAGGTATGTGTGAGAGAAACATCAGCACTCTGAATAAGCACCTCATTAGCACCACTGGCGCTGTGTTACCCGATCTGATCATAGATCAAACCTGTTTTGACTCTGGCCGAGGGCCTGTTGTTTAACATGACCAGCTCACATTCTACTTCTGACTTTAATGGCTGTGTTTTTGCAGAGTTTTCTTAAATCCACAGACGCTCACATGCAAACATGCGTGCGTGCATGATATGTGTTGATTGCTAAAACACTTCACCCAAATCCCCGGTCTCCTGCCTGCTCCATTTGGGCAAAGCAATTTAGTCGAATTGCTCGGGCAAATCGCCAGCTGTACAAATGAAGAGCAGGATGTATGGAAATGAGAGCACGCTGACCACTTCACAGACCAGAGAGGGGGATGGGATGGCATGAAAGCCAAGACACAGCCTGCAGCTCAGCAAGGAGGCCTGCTGACCGAGTCTACGACAAGCTCTTCATATGTACATGCAAATGAATAGGAAGAGGCGCCTGTGAGGCAATATAGAGGAGTTTTAAAGGATAATGAAAATGATCCCACCTGAATGACACAGATCCTGAAAACCACACATATGTATGATGGCAGTATTTTAGAATTAGTTAGCCAGTTATTAGAAAACCTGTTGTTTTTATAACCTAACACTCAATCCCACATTCACAGTCAGTCTTTAGACAACTACTGCCATTTTTCATGGATTATTCAAGAATAATTCACACATTCCATAGAGGAAGCAGTGGTGGAGGATACCCAACGAATTTATTTTATCTAAATATTTTTTATCTTAATCTTTTTTAATTCTGTTTTTTGTTATATACCTGTTGTGAAGCACATTGAGTCTGTCTTGTGCATAAAATGTGCTCTATAAATAAAGTTGAATTGAAATGAATCATTGATTTCAAAGACACCACAAACCTAGAATATGTATGGTTTCTCCACAATAAACTGGTATGTTCTTCCTCCTACTCAAAAAAAAAAAAAAAAAAAAAAAAAAAAAAAATCTGCTCATATGACCTTCCTTTTACATTTCTGTAAACAGTAATATTTGGATGCAGGATTTACCCATAAGCATACTAATGTAATTCATACAGAATTACGAATGAATTTCTAAATTTTTTTGTTGTTGGAATATTATGAAGTTTTAGTCTGATGGAGCTGAAAAGCAACAATGAGGCATGTCTTAAATATAAGGTAACTTAAAAGTGTTGGTTTTAGTTACAGGGTGTAATTTTTTAAATATATTTAACCCCAACACTTATACATGTATCCATCTCCAAATGGTCTGGACTATGATCTACGATGTGTCAAATTCTTATCCACCCATCTGACTTGTACATGTTTTAGGAATCTACCATGGTTGTCAGTATTTGTCACATGAACATATACAGGTACATTCATTTAGTCATTCCTTTTCCAAACCACTGAATCCTTGAGAGGGGTGCAGGGATGCTGGAGCCCATCCCAGCTACCACCAGGCAAAGCTGTGGTTCATCCTGGACGTGTGGCCAGTTCATCACAGGGCTCATACAGGTACACGTATGCAGGAATTCAAGGGCATTTTCACATATTTCTATTTATCTGTAACATAAATAGCTTTGAGGCCCAAAAGTGTTCATTCTGCAAAATACCTGTATTCGTGTGGATCGGACATAGTGTTTGAAGTGACATGAAAAAATCAAGAAGCTCTGATCGTGTATTGTTATTGGGCCAGGACTCTTAATTAAACACCTATCATAACAGGTTTCCCTCTTTTTAACCCAGACAGATCCAGTGCTCCCAGTGTCAGTTCCCAAATTTTTCTATTTAACCTTTCTTAAGTGATTAACTGCCATTTATTATAACATTATCCTCTGTATTTTTGCATTTTTTTCAGTGGAAATCCAGTATTTTCCTATATTTAATTTACCGATCATGTACTTTAATCATCATTCTGATATTGCATTTGAGGGTTATTATATCAAAAACAGAGAAAACTTAAGAAAAAGTAACTTTTCCAGTAAAATATAACATTAAGTGAATGTAAAACCAAGTGTTTCCGACAACTGTCATTTGTTGAAGGATTTTACCAGTCAATCAGTATTGTAGACGTTTTATCCATGTTCACTCCGGAGTCTCTGAACGTCCACATGGGTCATACCTGATGACCATGAAAAGATGATAAACTGTATTTTACATCAATTATTTGCATGCATTAGGATTTGTGGATCAACAGGCAAACATACCTCTAAAACAGGAGTGCCCAATCCTGGTCCTCTAGAGCTACTATCCTGCATGCTTTAGATGTTTCCATCTTCCAACACACCTGACAGTCATTATCAGGCTTCTGCAGAGCTTGATGATAGGCTCATCATTTGAATCAGGTGTGTTGGAAGAGGGACGCATCTAAAACATGCAGGATAGTAGCTCACGAGGACCAGGGTTGGGCACCCCTGATCTGAAACATACACAAAACCTCTGTGGAAGTGAAAGAAATGATAATAGCCCAATCCCTTCTGAAACAACAGAGGTACAGAGGACAGAAAATAGCACCAAAACTAGGGTACAGGTGCATATAATAATAATAACAACAACAAGAACAAGAAGAACCATAAAAATAATAATAAACTAAAAATGTGAATATCATCGAAAAGTTCAGTATTTTTTGTCAGTTTTGCCAGAAAGTTAAAATCATATGCATGTTTTAGGCTGATATGTAAATAATTCTGAACAAATAAATGAAAAATCTGAAAAAATGCATTGAAATATTAGAACAGCCTACATGGACATTTGTTTTGTTGTAAAATAAAGTGACTGATTCTTCCCTAGACGTCACAGTGACGATAAACTGTTCTTAAATCGTCATCAGGAGGCCATGTCTTGGACTGAATCCCAACGTTCATCTGTGTCAAATGTCCCAAGGGCTGCAGTCATATGCCCTGTGTATTAATCAGAATCATGTCCGGTCTGCGAGGATGTTGAATTAAATGCACAATATTCTATGGAACTGAAAACCATAGATTCATTTCCAAAGTATCGGATAAATATCCTGTAACCCATATCAAAATATTTTCGTTTACAGTTCAAACAGCTGCATACATCTGCAGTTTGTGTAGATACGTAGATAGACAACATCTGTAAACTCATAGCCTGCATGAAAAATCAACAGCAGATGTCTTCGAGAATTAAATAAAAGCTCGAGCCTGTGTGCATAATCATGCTAACAGGAGTAAGCATGAGCAAATGATTATTCTCTTACCATATTCATCACTGTTAACGATTTTTTAAATCATCGCATCCATATCGAATGATTCAAGACCATCCCACATGAGGTTTATTGTGGATTGAGTTGTGGATTTGGATCGTTTTCTTGGACACATGGACGTCAAACCTAGAATGTCCACAAGGGTGAAGGTCTGAGAAAATGTGTAAATCTAGATGCAGCTGTGGTTTTAAAAAAAGAAAAAGAAAATAAGCTGAAGTAAAGCTGAGTGAGTGATGCAGTTATGAAAATCATCTGTGTCTGAAAGGTTCAATGTGATATCATGAATTGCGTACAGATAACACGCTACTTTTAATCGGCATGTTATCTGTACGCATTGTAAGTATTCCGCGTATTACACTGCATGAAATATCACGCAATTAGCAGGAAGGGGTTAGGGGTTACGGATATGTAAACCAGAGATCTTGGCGTACATTGACATGAGAAAAGTTCCGTTGAATAACATGCGAAAGGATGAAATGCCAGTAAATAAGTAGGATGAAGTGAGAGGTTGACAGGCGGGTCGGAGCGGCATCTGCAGTTATGCGGACACTAAACCAGTCCGTTGTGGTGAAGAGGGAGCAAAGCCATTAGGTGAAACTCTTGATTTACTGGTCCATCTACGTTCCGACTCTCACCTATGGTCATGAGCTCTGGGTAATGACCCAAAGAATGAGGTCGCGGGTACAAGCGGCCGAAATGAGTTTCCTTCGCAGAGTATCCGGGCTCAGCCTTAGAGATAGGGTGAGGAGCTCGGACATCTGGGAGGGACTCGGAGTAGAGCCGCTGCTCCTCCATGTTGAGAAGAGCTAGATGAGGTGGTTCAGGCATCTGTTGAGGATGCCTCCTGGACGCCTTCCTGGGGAGGTGTTCCAGGCTTGTCTCTCCGGGAGGAGACCTTGGGGCCGACCCAGGACATGCTGGAGGGATTATGTCTCTCAGCTGGCCTGGGAATGTCTCAGGATTCCCCCGGAAGAGCTGGTGGAAGTAGCGGAGGAGAGGGTTGTCTGGGTCTCGTTGCTGAAGCTGCTGCCCCCGTGACCCGGCCCCGGATAAGCGGAAGATGAGGAGTATGAGTATGAGGATGCAATGTGTACATATAGAATGCCAAATGCCATAAGAACTGCTGTGACATACAACGCAATTTGATCAGTCTGACAGGTTGGATAGTGACATGTCAGTGGTGGTTGATACATAAAACTGAACAAGAAACTGTTTGTTATGAGTTTACCAAGTCATAAAACTGTTCCTTGATCATTTACTAATACCCAGCAGGGCATAAATGAACTATTTAGTGATTTGCATTTGTTACACTGCAGCTTTAAATGAACAACTTACTCAAGGTTTCCAAGGTGAAAAGGTGAAATGGACAGGAACTCATCGATGTTGTCTGTCTATAAAGTCCTTCATGTCGACTGTTTATTATTACTTTTGCTGTGTAAAGGGGGCCGGAAAGTGCTCTCACTTTTGTTGATTGTTGTGGCAACTTCAGGAAGGCTGACATTGGCATAAAAATGTTCTTGCTGGAGTAGGTGATAAATGTCAATCTGAAGACGTTACGTATGAAGCCCATTGTAGTTTTCCCTGTGAAATTTTCCAGGGTACTGGGCAGGGAGACCAGACTTTAGGCACTGGTTGCATACATGAAACCATGTGAAGCTGGAAGTGCTTTGGTGAAAAGAAAACTCCTTCCTACAGAGTGAGTGTAATAGTTTATGTCGTTCGACTGTTCTGTCTTGGGTTTTTTTTTGTCTTCATATTTCATCCAGAGGCTAACATGCTGTTCAGTGTCTTCCATCTTTATTGGCTGATTCTGCTGCCTGTCACTACTGGATCAGCTGACCATTTGTTCATGTGTGACGCTAACTCTACTTGGACAAACTGCCTGAAATGTGTTCCCAGAGACGTCCATAGTCATTCCGTGCTGCAGATGGGTTCATTGCATTAACATTTTTAGTCAGATTAGTCATGATGATGGGGTCATCTGTGTTAACTTTGACAGCCCTAGTAAAATATTTTATTCCAACTTTATGGGTAATGGTTCCATGTTATGGGTTCCATAATAGGCTGGAACCACATCCATATATAGACGTCCATCAGTCCCGGTGCATCTACAGTCTGTCCGTCCATGGGAGTGGATCTGTCCTACACTTTGGATCTTCTTCAGGTTTCTCTTTTCCCACTGGGTCTTTGGAGTTTTTCCTTGTTGAGAAGGAGGGTTTAAGAACGGGGGATGACTAGGACATTAATCCATCTCCTTCATCTACTGTTTATTTGACTGTTTGTTTCATTCTGTAAAGCCCTGTGAAGCAACCTTGTTGCGATATTGGGCTCTGCAGGGAACAAAAGTTTGACAGTTTTACTTAAAAATGCTGGCCATTGCAAAGGATATTCCATTAAATAAATTGAAAAAAAATGTTTTAAAATGTATCTGAAAAAACTGTTGCATTATGCAGTTTCCAATCAAGACAATTGTTTAATGTAAAAAAGCCACAATTTTCACTTTCCTGGGTCTCAGGAGATTAAACACACACTCTCCAAGGCAGGATTTAAGACAAAACTATGACCAACTGTTTTAGAAGATTAAAACAGACCAACAAAATACACTCCCTGGTCCTGTTCAGAGTTTTCATGAACCATCCGGGCAAACCTGATGAAGTGTTCGCTCAGATGAATTCCTATCTGGTCACTCAGGACCCATTCAGGGGTGGTCTGGGACACATTTGTCCACATTCCTCCATCAGTCTCAACAGGTATTTGTCCTGGGATGCATTAAAGGACTGAATGCTGAGCTGATGTGCTCTGTGTAGTGCACCGACAAAGTCATGTTAAAGCGTTTAGAAGATGCCAGAAAAGGCCAAAGAGCTCACAAAGATGTGAGAGGACAGTTCATGTAATCCAGTAGAAATGAATAAAGCAGTTTTAGATGGATGGATGGATGGATGGATGGATGGATGGATGGATGGATGGATGGATGGATGGATGGATGGATGGATGG
>JAQQZY010000009.1:24342418-24364469 GCA_030068375.1 Ostorhinchus rueppellii | reverse complement strand
AATTTTTAAAATCTTCCCATTTACTTATAATGTGTGAAATATATGCAAGGGGCGGGGCTTGTTGTGCCTGGCTCCACTTGTTTTATTTTATTTTCCACTCCATGTTCTACGTATGCACCAAACCACTAATGTGAAGCCTGTTTACTTCCATGGAGACTAAAGAAGGTCCGACCCTTCCGCTCTTCACCTTCGTACACCAAACGCTCTGCTTCCCTCTGTGTTATTTCACCTGTGCTTTTTCTTCCAAGCTCACACCCGGGCAGCCGAGGCAATCCCACTAAGTGTGATGTGCAAACATTAACCTTCCTTTCAAGTCAATGGAGTTCTGGGTCAATAACAGCTCAACACAGACGGCTGTTTCTCCACCATCAGCAGGTTTTGTCGTTTGCACCCTCCACATCCCATCATCTCTCCCTGAAAGCCAGGAGTCCATTCCTCAGCAGATTACTGTTAGCTCCACGGCTGGCTTTTCCATTTGGTAAACCCCACCTGCATTCTCGGTCTTATCTGTGACTTCTAAACTCAAGGATGAGGAAACGGGTCATTTCCTTTGTGTTCTACGTATGTGACTCCAGTTCAACCAGATGGTTTTGAAACAAAACAAAATCTGTGTCAAGTTTTGACAAGTTTCATGAAGACGCTTCCCATTAACTGATGAGCTGAAAATTGGTAGTAGATCAATATTTGTGGAAGTACACATTTTTGTTTTCTTTCCAAGAGGATGAGCCACAAACCAAAATGTAAAACAGCGGTTTGTGGTTTTTTGACTGAAATTTACCAGATACTTCTTTGGTTTTCCAACAGTTCGAGTTTGTCTGTTCTTATTTTTGTTTATTTGTTGGTTTATTTAAGAACGCTGTACCCAATCAAGGATCCCAGAACAGATGTTATAGTCAAAAAACAGCCTATTAGAACACCTAAAGCCACTACATGGTGCAGGTTAACAGATAAAACCTTGTGTGCACCAGCTTTAACCAGAGTCAGAGGCAGAAGGAAGCCCTTTACACTCATGTACAGAAAGTACATAAGTGCAAACAATATAGAATCCAATCCAATCCACTTTATTTCTATCACATTTAAACAACAAGAATGTTTCCAAAGTGCTGCGCATCATAAAAACAGTAAAATGATTAAGAGAAAAACTGAAAACAATAAATAAGTATGTAAAACTACAGCAATGCTCTAAATAAAACAATAAAATAAAATAGTTAAAAGTGCTAGAAATCAATTAATAAAAAAAAATAAATGAACGAATAAAAGACACAGAGGACCACACCACACCAAGCCAAAGAATAAAAGTGGGTTTAAGAAATCATTTCAGAAAAAAAAAATACCAAATGTAAATATTACATTTTTTTGTTAATACTTTAGCAGCAAAACTATTGGTTCATTTTATACCAAATTAGGTTTATAGACTGCCATTGATCCAGAATAGATGTCATTACATTTTGATAAAGGTTAAAGGTCAAAGTATTTTTTTTTTAATCTTACCATTTACATATAATGTCTGAAATATGCATGAGGGGCGTGGTTTGTTACACCTATTTTAGATTTGTCTGACAGCTTTAGTACGTACGTAGGTTAGGTGATGTAAGACGTGCACTTCCTGTCATTTTCAAAATATCCGGTCTTGTCTTGTTACCATGGCAACACCTACAGTGTCAGCATTAGCTGTCCTAATGTGGAGCTAATAAAAGTACAAAATAGGTTATATGCTGCTGCTATCCTTCATTTCTTTGTTTGTTTACCTTCTTCCATAGGCTCGTGTTGTTGCTGTGTAACTTCTGTTTATATATTCATTGTTTTTTCTTTTCTTTTTTTTTTTTTTTTTTACACAAGCGAAGATTTAAAAAAAAAAATATATAAAAATCAGATTAACCTGTATACATACATGAAGATATCAGAGTATTGTAGGGAAATCTAGGTGTGTTAATTCAATTTCTCATAGTCAGATAACTGCCTGTTAGATTATCCTTTTGGCACGATCAGTTGAATAATCTGGTAACTCCAGAAAAGGGATAATGATCAGAGTAGAGTATTGGTGTGCATGTAAACGGGCTCACTGACCCACTGACAGTTATAAACGGATCCTAAATAATTATGCATACAATGATTTCTACTCCTTTATTTTTAATTGTATAAGTTAAATTAGTAAACAAACCAGGTGACAAAAGAGAGACATAAACAAAGCATACAGAACAAAACAAAACAGCAATAACAACAAACATATGCAGCGCACAACAACCTAAAGCAGTTACAAATTAATAGTAAGTGTATTGTGAATAAGAACTTAGCATAGTCAGGCGTGTGTGTGTGTGTGTGTGTATGCACAAGTGTGTACAGGGGAGCAGTGTAGTAATTGTATTGTAAGGTAATAATTAAATATTTATAATGATATAATGTGGTATAATATAACATATAATATAATGTAATAAGATAATGCAACATGCAGATACTGTTCTCCTATACTCCTGATTTCCACTCCATTAAATAAATTATATGACTCCACAAACCAAACACTAAAGGTCAAAAGACTTGGGGTCGTTTTTTTTATTTCTTCAGTTTTGTGGTTTTGAGCCCAGATGAAGTCAGGGCTGATTGTGAATGAATACAAAAAGCTGCTGAAGGTCACAGTCCTAACAGACATTACCAGTGTTGGGCATAATGTCCCTGTTTTTAAGACACATTACACACTATATCTATGGCAGATTTATTTCTGTGTGTTCCGCAGCGGGGATTTTATGTGTTTTATGACCCTTAGAATTTGTTGAGAGAAATAGGAAGTTACAAGACATTCTGCAAGCCCATTCCCACTACGGTAAATTGAGCAGCTGAAATCCCTTAAAGTGGTCGAATTATATTTCCCCAGAAACAAGAAAATAACAAGTCATGGTTAAATTAACCCATGGGTTGGAGGAAAACATGGTGAAATGAAGCACATGAGGACATTCGGGTCTCTGAGGCCGAAACAAGAAACTGAAACCCACATTTACCAAGAAGAGAAGCTGAAATTTCTGAATAAAACTCATAAAACCCTGGCTGTTTGTGTGAAACAGGAGAAAAATTATAAAATAAATGGAAGGTCTACTGAAATTAGGATGAAAAATAAGAAAGACAACATAACGGTATCATGCATAAAGGCAGCTCAGTGGCCAATACAGGGAAAGAATCTGCAGAGAGGGGTTGATAATGGCTACAATGATAACCACATAAGGCTCAGGGGTGGGTGGGCGTGGCCAGGAACTCAGAGGGAGGGGCTTAACACACCTGAAACACAGGGAAAAGGAGCCATCTACCAGGAAGAGGTCACGTGTCATACAGTATGTAAAGTACTGGTGAGACACAGTTTGTATAAGAATGGTGTTTTAGGGCCACAGAAGAAAATAAAAACATAATATTAAAAGAATAATGTCATAATATATTGAGAATAAAATTGTACTTAAAAAAACTCATTATTTAATGAAAATAATGTTACATTTTTATAGCATTAAACATATATTTAAATATTTAATATCTATTCATAATATAAATAATATTTCAAGAATAAAGCCACAAAATTACAAGAATACAAACAGATGGGAAAATATCATAATATACAGGAATAAAGTCGTTCACACTCGTCGCATAAAGGAGGACTTGGAACATTTTGTGAAGTTATATTTTCATTTGGGGTTTGTCTGGTCCAACCAAACTGAAAGTTGCTGCTTGTAACCAGAAACTCTGTTAAATTTATTTTCAAAATATTATGACTTTAATGTCATAAAAGTATGACATTATTTACATTAAATAATGAGTTTTTTAAAACTACAACTTCATTCTCAAAATATCACGACTTTATTCTCATAGTGATAAGTGTTTTTATGTTCTTATGTAGCCCTAATGCACTGTTGTAGAAGGGTTGTCCATTGGTTGATATATTTAAAATGCAATATCTCTAAAATGGACTGAATTCGGCATAAATGTTCATTTACATTCCAGGATGTAAGAAGTGATGATGCAAGAATAGTGGATGTGATTGATTAAAAATTTGGGTTTTGTTACTTCAGGATTTGGCACAGAACTTCTACTTGTTGAAATAATAGTGTCAGTTTGCAAATGTCCTTGTAAAATGTGAAGAGACAGAAGAAAAAAGCTAAAAAAAAAAAAATACTAGGATGAACTTTCTACCAAACCAGTGAAATCCATTTAATGCTAACCATGGAGAAAGCAAAAGAATGAAAAAAAAAATTCACATGAGGAAAATATAATAAATAACATTAAGAAGAAAAAGACGGTGATGATTATAACAGCAATTCTATGAAAATATTCATGGTAGTGATCATATAAAGCAAATGACTAGAAATGATAATAACTCGAAGATGACGACAATGATGGTTTGTCTTATTCAATAATACTTAGTGCATTTTGTGAATTGCTAAGTTGCTTAACTCGCAATGCATTAAAAGAAATACATAAATTAGACATAAGTAAATTTGGCTAAACAGCAATATTTCTGAAAATGCAAACATATCTATTATTATTATTATTATTATTATTATTATTATTATTATTATTATTATTCAGAGGCAGTCATGCACATTTTTGTAATATATAGAAATTATTAAATTAAAGGAAATTATTGCAACGCAAGAAGAGAAGTCTGCTATAAACAAAAGTTATGTATTTTGTAATTTACACAAATGACATAGATATGAAAATTGTTATCAGAACTAGATAATACCTCGAATTAAAATGTCACGTAAAAAAAAGGAACATTGATATTTGCCTAGGAGTCCTATTTTCTGGTGTAATTTCTTTGAGATTTTACTCAATGTTCTGAGCATTAAGAGGCTTTGTTGTATATTTAATAACAAATGTTAAGGGGGGGTTGGGGGGAGCGGTCCCTCCAGTCCCAGGGGTCGACCCATGGAGCCGGACACCAGGAAGACGACGTCCCTGTCTGTCTGGGGCAGCGGACCACCCAGCTGGACCCGGCTGATCCGATTGGCTCACAGCAGATTACCGTGCAGGATGCTGGGTATTCACAGAAACCGATCAGTAGAAGCATGGGAAAATAATACACAGGAAACGCATTATATTTAGAGCAAAATCTCCCTGATTGTTTAATTTGGTTTCGGTCTAAACGGAGCAGGATTTTGTGTTTCTACCCAGGAATGTTGTGTCATCTTAACCCCTGTACAGGTCAGTGGACAGAGTTACGCTGCAGTAGAAGAAGCATGAACTATTTATAAATGCCTAATGTTGCAGCTCACGTGACATTTTTACAGATATAGTGAAACTGTATAAATATTTCAATCAATTCCGACGCGTTTCCAGATAAAATAATACACTTCAGATGAAACCAGGTCAATGAAAAGGGAACCCTGGCCTCTACAAACTGCCTCTGTCATGCTTGTAAACACTTTCAAAACATAACCAGGAAACTTCATTCATATTCCTGGGATGAAAACCTAAAATCTCTTCTAATTAGACTTAGACAAACTTTACTGATCCACAAGGGGTTAATGACTTGGTCACAACAGCCCAGTTACATTAAAAAAAAAAGGAAAAAGCACTAGCAAAAGAAGTGTGAAGAGATAATTAAATAGAATGCACTAATAAGGCCAAAAAAAATATAAGATTTGCATATGAACAGAATTTATGTCTAAGCAAACTGTTTCCAAATCTGTAAATCTTTCTTTCCCAAATACAGTCAGGACATAAAGTGGTAAAATGCATAAAAATAACATGGCAGTATGTGTGAATTAATGATCGTTCTCTTGAGGTATTTATGAAAACCTTTGTGAAATGTAGATGAGAAGTCGACGTCGTAATTGATCAAAATGGTGTAAAACCACAACGGAGAGAAAATAATATTAAAAAGTGACAAGGTTAAGGATAAATATAGAATGATGCTTGGTAAAAATGACAGAGAAGATGATAAAACATGATTAAAAATATGTAAAAGACAAGAAAATGCTCTAAACGTTACAACACAGTTAAAAAGAATAACTGCTCCTACTGACAAACTATTACGTCGTAATAGTAGAAATGCTCGTTAGAAGTCTTGACGTTATATGTGCAAATTTTGTGACGCAACTAGTTATGAAATGTAACAAATTAAGCAGGAATTAAAACAGGTTGAAGAAATCCATTCCATTTTCTTTTTGCCAAAATGAAAATAGCTTTGGAGCACCTGGAGGGTCCAAATTCAAACTTTTTGAACTATTAGGGTCCAAATACGCAAATAAATGAAGCAAAGACTAATAAAAGTGGGTTTAGATAAATATGAGCCCTTTAAGTGCAACATTTCCACCACATGCTCATGTATAGGATCTGAATACTGACTGCTGGGGACCTGGGGCGCTGATAAGGGTGGGTGAACATGACAAATCCATGGGGTCCAGTGTTAGTGTGTGTGTGTGGGGTGGGAGGTGGGGGGGCATAGAGCAGTGGAGGGCACCCAGTGGATACAGGGTGGAAGTTCTGAAAATGTCGTGTTAGAGCCACTGCAGGGCATTAACAGTTTGTTGATGCGTTGACGTCTGTGGCACAAGTCCATGTTACTTTGGAAGAGTTAACTAATCGTGTATTATTCTCTCTCTCCCATTACCTGACAGCACATGAGCCTTCATTCAGTTCATGTCCATGCTCTCATTTTTCTACATGGAAACATGGAGTGCAAGGTAGTCATGTGTGGCAGAGTCCTGCACGGTTCTAATTTTAACAAACCGCCCGTACCTGTCATATTTAAACCCTCATCCGACCCATTTTCTGACAGAATTAAAATAAAATTCCACACCTGACCCGACCTGCTATAAATAAACCCGATATCCGACCCGGAATGACAATCAGTCAGATATAAAAAAAATTAAATGCAAACATTTATTGCTATGACAATCGAACCACAGTGATGTGTGCAGCTGCAGTTGAAGGCGGAGCCAAATGACAACGATGCTTAACACAGAGTTTGTTGTCACATGATGTTTTGTAGCCTAATGTAAACCGCAAATTAGATCCACGTTCTCCTGTGTCCGACCCGACCCGAACCCGCATCCGACACAGCACAAAATGTTTCTGATGTGTGGATCATCATCATGTGCGGACCTGGGTCAGGTTGATACAGGTCCAAAAAATGTCATTTTATTTGCGGGGTGGGTTAAATAATTCCACAAAGGCGGGTTGAAAAAAAACCCAAAACACCCATTCTTCACTAGCGCAAGGACTGTAAAGGAAGAATACGACTCAAAGTAGAATTAAACTGACTGATCTAGAAAAACTCTGGTCTAAGTAATGTTCTGGGAACCACGGAAGCACCAATACTGAATAACACTGTGGACAGACGGTGAGATTAGATCATTCTGTTCATTTATTTCATGAACACACTCTTTTCTCTAATATGCTGCCGCTGTCTTAACCTTTTCCGACTTCAATTTCAAAGAAGATTCAAGGTGTTAGTCTGTGTTTTGTTTAGTTAAATGTTTGAGAAGGACTGTTGGTGTTTGTGTCTGTACAGTTTTTTATTCTGCTCTTTACTGTACATTGTTCATGTTCCAGTGAACGTCAGCACTAGTTGCTCATTGTTGAACAGCTGTGTGTCTGTGGTGTTCCTCCGCTGTCAGTGCTAACGCCATCACACGATGAGTCGACTCGAAAATAAGTCGATTTGAAAACATCTGAAGTCACTAATGCCATAATCTGCTGTATGTGAGAGGTATAGAAGTCGGGAGGCGAACATTGAAACAATGTTAAGTTTTGCTTTCGTTTTTACACTAATGGCGCTTTTCCACTGCAAACCCTACTCGGCTCGACTCCACCCACTTGTCGGACCGACCCGGTTGTGTTTCCACTGCCAGCCATTACTAGTTGGGACTAGTTGAAGTGGGTGGAGTTGGCGGAGTGGCCACAGCCGTGCCGTTGTTTTCAGGCGACTAATAGTGTTACGCTGCGGTCAGTAAAGTAAACAACAATGGAGGCACTGGATGCGGTACTGCTGCTGTGGTTTATTGTTACTGAAAACGCCTAAACAGACGCAGGTCTGTCTGGCGGGTGATTATTTCAGATCCCCGAGCTTCGTCACGCATCTGACAACATTTCCTCTGACGGACAGCACTGTTCACGTGACATTTTAATGCCGGCTCGGCATGGCTAGACCCACCTCTGAAACAGGTATGAAAAATCGTAATGGGTCCCAGGTCCAACCCCCAGTGGAAAAGGGCCATATTGGGGTAGAGTTGAGCCGTGCTGAGTAGAGCCGTTACGAAAACGTGCAGTGGAAAAGGACCATAACAGAAGTGACGGTATGTATGTATGACACCCCCACCTACATACCACCCCTCTCACACTGATAGATTGATAAGATACTGAATTTCTGGGGATTATGCTTTCATGGGGTCCATAATTGGTAGAGGCACTCATACCACACTCTCAGGCCCAACCCCTATTCACCTCTTACCCCCACCCCTTGGTCCTTGCCCTTGGCACTACCCCTTGAAACATTCTATGAAATGGGACAACTCTTCACAACCTGTTACGTCATCGGCAGTCATTCACGCCACAGAAAGTATTCATCATGCTGTCAGCAGCTGTAACCCGTCTCCATTCCATGAGCTTGTCATCTTTTTATGGCTATCAACTCTAAACCACAGAAATGCGATCTATAACACACTGAAATGGCATTAAACGATCAATCGATCAAATGATTAAGGCATTTATGAAGAAAGTACTTACATTTGTTTGTTTCTTTCATCACTGCTGCACGTTTTGTCTGTGTTTACTTCCGTCTTGCCAATGATCCGAACAGAATTATGTGAAACTCCTCCTACCCCTTCGTTTGTAGTGTGGTCCTGGAAAATGTCCGTTTCGAAGGGTATACAGCCCTTCACCTTCACCCTTCCTCTCCATCTAATTGAGAATCAGGACAACACTACCCCTTCACGTGAATGTGCAAAACGGAGGGGTAGGGGTAAGGGGTGAAGTGGGATTCCGCCTCAGTCTTTTGGCACCACATGTGGAACTCAATCACCTTTGGAGTCCATCAGTGGCAGATTAACAGTCCTCAATAATCCTGCACACAACAAGGAAAAAAAACACCACCACAAATGAACAAGCAAAGGTCAGAGGATGATCCCTTTTCCACACTTCAGGCTGGAGGTTTGAGCCTAAAGTCAAGATCATGATGTGGAGTACAATCGTGAATTGATGTGAGGAGCTCTTAAAGGTCACAGTCTTAACAAACTTCACCAGCGTTGGATAATAAGACAAGACACTAAGCCTTTGAGTCTGATTAAGTATCTCTATGGCCGGTTCAATTATCTTTATGACGCATATTGCAAATATCTCGGCAAAATAGTCTGTATTCATTCAGCATACCAGACTTGAAAATGAGAATTTTCCTCAGTGGGATGGAATTAAAGGCATGCGAGCGAGCAGCACGCACTGATATAATTTCAATATCATTTCATCAAAACATTGAGGGTGGCTTACATAACCTGCGTCCTAAAAACGGAAGCTGTGTTGTAAATGTTTAAGGACAAAACATATAGCGATGACATGAAATTTGACAAATTCCCCAAACTACACAAATACAAAGATGCAGAGAAAAGATATTCAAGACCAAAATTGGGGAAAAAAACATACAAAAAATATACTACATGTAAGTAAACTACGCTCCAGTGTTTTTGTTTCACTGTTACAAAACAAGATTCACATGGATGTTTCAAAATGAACATGTGAAAAGAAACAGGGAGGGTAATGCATTCCATTTTTTTACCAGGAATAGTTTTAAATCTATTGCTCAATTTTGGTGAAAACATTGAGACAATTAAAAAAAAAAAACTTGTAAAAATGTAATTGCCTTATTTTATTATTCTTATTTTATTTATTTAGTTTATATTCTTATCTGTTGTTAGTTATATGTTTATCTATTCTATGGAAAGTGTCTTTGAGTACCACGAAAGGGCTATACAATTATCATTTATTGTTGTTGTTGTTGTTGTTGTTTACAAGACCTGCAGATTCAGTAACCTCTATATTATACACTTCTATAGACCTGCCATTATGTGACTGTAGTATTCATATTTGCTTTCATTTAGTTTTAGTATCCATATTCCTTTTATTTTTACCATATTTTTTCTTACTATCTTTATCATGTATTTTTATTTTATTTGTATAAATAGTGCTTTTATCACTGTGATGATAACTACTTTCACTATTTTTATGATATTATCTTATCACTTCTCTACATTTATCCCACTTCTAAGACTGACCTTGAGTTTGTATTTTCTTTTTGATTACTGCATAAGCTCTTTATCTCTACTGTAATACTATTTTGCCTGTATTATTAATATTTCATTACTTAAAAAATAATCTTTGTTTATTATTGTTTGATTAATTACTGATGCTATATTTTTCTGGTCTGACTGTCCTGTTTGCTGCCTGTCCCCATTATCATTGTTGTTGTTGTTAGGCATCAATATCCACCCACACAATCCAATTATATGCAGACTATGACTTTCACTCATTTATTTGGTATGACAGTATGGAGTAAGTATGTATCACTGAAAGCCTGTGGGATACTGACTTTTTCTTCATATAAAATCTTCCATGTAACATCTAAAACCAGGGACCTGTGAAACACAGCATTACAAAACCACGAAAGGGTAATGATCTCAATAAAGAGCTGCCAACTATGAACATAACAGTAACTAAAATTAAACCAATTACAGATATATAACTTTTACAGCAGAAGTCAAGGCCTGGCTAAAGTAGCTCCTTTCTCATACTGCATCCTTTTACTAAAACTGTGGAGTTTACATATGCATCTGTGTGATCTGCACCTTGTCCACCTGATTCTAGGATCAGTTTAGGTCAGACCAGGAGGCCTCGTTTGAGCTGATCAATGTTTATATGTGGATGACTCAATCTTACATCTCATGCAGCCAGTATTGAGAAAAAAAAAGAAAAAAAAACTAAATTAAAAAAGCACAAATCTCCAAAGTGTCATGTACTTTACAAAATTCCAGTAAATATAATCTGGGAATTTTACAGAAACAGCACAAACAAACAGCCAACAGCGACAAACAACATCTACTGATCTGAAACGTTTGATAGCTTTTAAGCCACTAATTCTATAAATATACTTATCAATACACAAATTATTCAGGTAAAATGTCATTTCTCAGCTTTTCATAGTCATTAGATACAATCGCAGAAAAAATGATTAGACCATCAAAAGTCATCAAAAATAATGGTTATGCAATCAAGTACTAACTCCTGTGTGTATCATGTGACTAAAACGGACAGAAAAGAAAGCATTGAATGTCGAATAGCACTGTTTTATCAGTACAATGCCACAGATACTAATGCAAGGACTGAAATCATTTTAGTTTTTATCAAGAAAACATAGAAAATGGATAGATATCAGCTCTGAAATTAAAGTCTTATGAGCTATGTTTGTTCTTATCATTATATTTGTCCAAACAAATGTACATTTAGTTGTACCAGGCATTAAAATGAAGAAGACACTCAAGAAAACAAGAGTGGTCTAATAATTTTTTCCATGACTCATTTGGATGTTCAGAGACTCCATAGGGAACGTGGAAAGTCCATCATCTCCATCAACATTGATATAGTGATTCACTAAAACCCCTATTTGATAAATGGCAGTGGTTATGGATGCTTGTTTTTATGTTCCATTAATGATATATTTGGTGAAATGTAACTTTTCCTTGAGTTTTGTCTGTTTTGATACAATAACTTCATGAACATCAAGATGATCCAAAAATTAAATATAGGAAGATACTGGAAAAATTCAAAATATTAGAATAAATGGTGACAAATCGCACAGGAAAGTTTGGAAGATACTAAAAAAAAAAAACTAAAAAAAAAAGTGATGTAGGTCTAAATTGTTAAAACAAAAAAGTCAAATAGTTGAGTTTATTGCTAAATTTTAATTCAATTCAATAATTTTAACTCAAGGTAAAGTGCCAACATTAGCTACTTCTCAAATCACTATGCATTGATCTATTTTGACTACCAGGAAACCACTGCAAAATGTAGAGGCACGACATCCAAACCTGTCATGGAACCCAAAGCAAAAAGTCTTGGGTTTAGGATTAGAACAACACAACTATAAAGCTCTTCTACACATCCTCTACTTTCTGTGTTTAACATGTGACTAAAACACAATCTAAACTACTTTAGTTCAAACATGGACCACATACAACCCAAACCTAACCTCAAAATGAGCTGTGACTGACCTAGTGAATGTCAGGATTGTTATAAACTGCTAGTTAAATTACAGTTTTGGTTTATCCATCTGCGTCTCCATGGTTGTGGTATTTCCTGTTGTTGGAAAGCCAGGGAAGATGAGCAAAAGGGAGTTATTATAGACTCTGTATGACTTATACTGGTGCTTTTGTTTTCCATGATGGATTACCCATCATGCAATCTGCTGGCACCAGGATTGTACACATTTGGTGTGGTCAGTTTATCACTATTTTGCTGTTTTAAAGCTGCATCTGGCTTTTGTCACCAAATTTTCATCAAATCCATAAAACCCAAGTCATAGCAAGTCAAGTATCACAAATTCGTAAGTCTTTCCATGATGCACCTGAATCTCTTCCCTCATGGTGAACAATCTCGAAGTGCACTCCACCATAAACAACCCATCTGTTTACAGAGTTAGTAGGTCACTTGGGCATTTTTGGAGATTTGCTGTGACATGCATTGTGGGAAGTGGAGCTCCATGCAGCTACAGTAGTAAAAGCCAATGACGCGGTTTCCGTGTTTGTTGCCGCTGCGGCCATAATACAGCTGCGTGTAGCTCCACTTTCCACAATGCATGTTGCACCGAATTTCCAAAAATGCCCGAGTGACCTACCGACTCTCTTTGTAAACAAATGGACTGTTTATGATGGAGTACACTTTGAAATTGTTCACCGTGAGAGAAGAGATTCAGGTGTGTAATCATGGAAAGACTTACAGATCCATGATGCTTAGGCTATGACTCGGGCTTTAAAGATTTGATGAAAAATTGCTGATAAAAGTCATAGGCAGCTTTAAGAGGACCCGAATCATCAGCATCATGTCTTCACAGATGGATCAGACATCAGTCATGTTCATTCAACTCTTTTTGGTTTTTTTTAGCTTCTTCCAACTTTTGTTTGTGTTTCTTGTTCTTTAGCTTTTCATGACAATACTTGTGAGTAGCTTTGACTGATTTGAGAGGGTAAACTATTTAATCCTTTATCAGGCAAGTGAATTTTGGTCATATCTGCAAATATTAAATATGAGGCCAATCCCATGTCTCAGTGAGGTCAAGAAGCATGTTGGTTTTTATAACATTGTACTGTGATTCAGAAAGATTTGATAGACATTTTGGAGCGCTAAATAGTGATTATGAGTGAATTTTGTCAGTTTATGACCTTTTAACAGTCGTCTGTCCGTCCATCCATCCATATGTGCAGAAACTTTGGTTGTGAACTGAAGGTTTTCAAGTATGGCTACGTTATGTTATTGCATGTGTTTACTTATTAGTAAGTGCTGCACAGATGTTTTATGGCAAGAGGATGGAGACTAACAACCTAAGGTTGAAATTTGGAATTTCAGACGATTTCAGTGAGTGACCTATAAAGGGTTAATCGGTGTTTTCACACCATATATGAGCCAAATAATAATTCAGTTTGATCTAGACCAAAATCACCTCGTCAATGTGGACCAAAAGCCACACCCTGGTCTGAAGGAGGTTTAGGGTTGGCCCAAACAAGGGAATCTATTAGTACCCTTGGTCTTATTCTATGGTGCAACTTATACTGAATCCCAATTCAACTCTTACCCCTACCCCTCTTATTTTGCACGTTCACGTGAAGGGGTAGTGTTGTCCAGATTCTCAGTTAGACAGAGGTGAAGCGCTAAGGCGAAGGGCTGTATAGCCCTTGAAACAGAGATTTTCTAGCACCACACAACAAAAGAAGGGGTAGGAGGAGTTTCACATTAACAGGATGTGAAATGTTGTCCCATTTCATAGGAGAATATTTCAACCCCTGCCGTTTGCAGCTCCATTTCAAGAAGTAGTGCCAAGGGCCAAGGGGTGAATTGGGATTGAGCCTTTAAGTTAAAATAAATAGCTTAGCTGTTCATTTAGTCTGGTCTTTACAAACTTAAGCCAGAACTTACTTAAGTTTGCAAAGTCTACAGTAGTAATGTGGTTAAACATTCATCTGTTAGCTAATGAAGAGGGCTGAGGGTTCCACATGGACACGGATTCCAGAAACACATGTAAAGTTGAGCCTGTATGTTTAGTATGGGTGTTGATGCTGATGGGACAGGAAGAAAGCTCATTATGTTTCATGGCCCCCGGAAACCGACTAGGATTTTGTGGCATCAGCAGAAAGCACAGGGAGGATCTTTTGGCGGCAGACGCGCTCGCTTGTTATTCTTCAATTAAAGCCTAAAGCTCTACAAACTAAAAGAGTGTGTTCTTGTGCAGTGGTGTCCTCCTCATCCCTTCAGATTAGGTTACATCACAGTACAGAGACAGAGACTCCCTCACATCTTTAACCCCCCCCCCCCCCCGTTCTAACCCTCCTGGTCTCCTTCAACTGTCCTGGAACATGAAAGTGATGCGATGGGTTTTCCAGTCTCTGGTTGCACACATATTATCACTGTGACTCCCCTGCACATACAATCAAGACTAAATATTTGTGTAGAAAGCATGTGAGAGGTCCTCCAGGCCCTCAGCTGGTCCCCGGAGCCAGAGGCAAGACCGGGTGTCTAGTCTACTGGGACAAAGAGCTCCTCGGGACACTTAAAGAAAGTGCAACGGTGACCTTCATGGATGTACAGTTTAGATGTGAGGGCACTTGAGTCAAGGCTGTCGGTCTAGACTTTAATGCAGATCAGTCGTATGTATCAGAATAAACCATAACTTGTTGTACAGTAACTTATCACAAGTTCACAAACACAGCTGGTGCATTGTATCAGGCATGTATCATAAACAGTCTGAGGTACAGTAGACTGCACTGAGCCCTACTTGGCAGAGTATCGAGAACTGAAGAGACGCAACAAAGCAAACTTGTCAGATAAAAGTCATGGGAAGGAGAGGAAAGGGTAGTATGTACCTTTAAACATGCTATTCTTCCCTTCAGATCTAGGTGTGGTAGAAACACTTACTATATAACACTATAGTATGCTTAGGACATGTACTATAGGTTTATTCATCAACTCCAAATTTAGTTAATGAAACATATGGGGTGACCTTTGCGGACTGTGGAAAGATATAGGTTTGGAGGAAAATTTAATGAACTTCATACTCAATCCAAAGTGTACTGGCAATGAACGAATGATAAAAACAATAAAAGCACACATGGGAAAAAGCAACAGGCTTTAGGTTGGATTTGAAAGACGTCAGACAGTCTCTCTTCTGGTAATTTGTTTTATATCTAAGGTGCATAGACTGTGGGTTGTTTTTTTTTTTTTTTTTTTACCCTGCACTGTACAAAATCCTAGAAGGGGTTATATGTAATACTCCAAATTCTCAGCAAAGGAGGGAATTCATGTACCAGAACACACTTTGAATGACCAAAACCACCAACGAATCATCCACTGACTGCACAGTCACAGAATAAAGTATAAAGCTCATTTTTTTTAATAATGGATTGGATTTCTATAGCGCTTTTCTTGTGTCTTACTGAAGGAAACAACAGTATATGACTAGGACAGACCCAGATTCAAACCACCAGCCCATTGATTATTGGACAACCCACTCACATCTGTATTAGAGTATCATCAAGTTTTCTTCTTCAAACTAAAACTCAGTTGTTTATTTTGACATGTCAGTCAAAACAATACTGGGTCTTATAAGCTTCACCTGCTGCATCAGCTGATAGTTTACATTATAGCTCTGTTAGCTTGGCTCTGTTTTTAGATGGAAAACAGCCACAGTAAAACCATAAAATCACCTCTGTTTTCTGTATGGTTTGTGTTGCCAATATCTGCACTCAAGATCAGAACTGTCACAGTTTGGTCTGAACAAAGGATTCACAAATGACAACTTAGCAAAGATAATAACATCACATAATAACTTTAAACCTTCATGAGCCTCATAATCAAATTTACTTGTGTTTCAGCATCAAACTCCATTCTTTTCATTCAGAGCTGTGTCCAGTGGTGAAAACAACAACATTACTTCTTGCTTTTATCACTTTATCACTTTCTCAGCCTCTAAAAGCAGCAGATTGACTCAGTACTCTCTCGTGGTGACATAATCCTGATTGATTATGAAATTAAACATATTTAGCGTCATAACTTTTTTCTGAACACTGAAATGACACTTTTAGGTCATCTTTCTTTATTTGAAAGTAGAAACACTACATTTATCCCCTCTAATAATGTATTTAACTTTGATCAAAGTCGTTCAAAATATGTAATGTCAGTATTTTCCATGATTATGTCAAAGTGTCATTTAGTGGAAGTTAAAAGCATCACTGAACCCAGTACATAAACAGGTGATTGATGGGTTTAATTACCAATCACAGTCAAAAGGAAAGAGCTACAGGAAGAATGTGTGCCGAAATGAACAGGAACCAGTCGCCTCTTTTGAAACTGCTTCCAAACTGAAGGACAAGATGTTACTCCAAAACTAGCGAACGTTTTGGACATAAACAGTCAATGATTTGTAGACATGTAATTTGCAATTTGAAGTTTATTCTCTGGAACACAATGTAATGATCTGATGACTGAGGTTATATTCTGAGTTTTCCTACACCACCCGCCCACCCAGCAGCATTCTGGATCATCTGAACTGCCTGACAGCTGAGACCTGTGAAAGGCCTGCTGCAGTACTCCATTCTGCATGAGATAAAAGTATGTATACCTTTCTCTCGATCATGGTTGAGTTCACTGTGGGTGAAAATCGCACTGACATGCAAGGTTGAAGCAATAATCTTGGTAAATGTTTACTTGTCCTACTTTAACTGTGTCACAACTTGTGTATTAATCTTTTAATATACACTCTGTTCATGAAACCCGAACCATAAAGATTAGTCTGAGGGTTCTATTATAATCCTAAGAATAAGGGTTATAACAGAAAAAAAAAAAAAAAACAACCTTATTATACTGTATTTGACAGGAAACATGTTTATTTTGTAGTTTCAGGGTTGAACCCCTGAGACATTTTTCCAGGTAAACGTGCTGCTGTGAAACTGCATCTGTTCAGTGTCAAAAGCTGCTGTGAGTATGTGTTTGTGTTCCTTTTCTTCAGTGGTTTTGTTTTACTGTGTATTTTACACAGTAAAAAATGTTGTGTCAATATTTCAGAGTCAAGCTATTTTAACCCAGATAGAGTATTTTTAGCTATATGGAGTGTAAACCAGTGCTAACAGTAGAATTAAAAGTCAGTGTAAATTTCTGCACAGATGCAGTGTAAAATTTAACTCTACATAGAGATGATTAGTGCCGGTCTGCTGCGTTGCATTGTGGGTACTGGACATTTTATTCTTTGTATTTCATTTTACATGCAGGGCTCAAGGGAGTTTATGTTCATGTTTATTTAAGTTAATTTGCCTGTTTTACAACCTTTATTGGCCTTTTTATATTTATCTTATTAATGTGACACCATTAGTCAAACCTGTAGCAGAACAATGACGAACCTGATCATCACAGTGATCTTCAAATTATATAACAAGTGGGAGGGCTTTGCTCTTTCTTTTAAAAGCATGTTCTAGGGTGAATGAAACCCATAGAGTGTACTTATACCCTGCATGACCCCTACCTTGGAGATCAGAATCAGAGAATCAGAATCAGAAATGCCTTTATTGTCATTGCAACATGCATCACAATGAGATTTGTGTGCTCTGCCAAGGGGTTCTTGCATTCAGTTATGCTAAAAAGTGTCAGCCAGTACAGTTAGTAACATCTGATCCTGCAATTCTACACTGTTTCAATATAAGTATACTCTAAAACACTGACAGTGCTAATATTTGACACTACACCCTAGTGCTGCGAAATTTCAACACTGGGCTGTGTTGACTAGTGTTAAAATATTCCTATTGAGAGAGTTGGCCCAACTCTGTCATAGTCTTAAGCACTTAACACTTTCAGAAGTGTACTTTTGACATTGTATGGTGTGGACCAATATATAAAAGTGTTGTATTTAAGTCTCACAGTGTTGAATTTACACCGCTGATTTTGCTGTGTAGGGTTAAAACATGTGGAATAACAGAAAAAGACAAAGAGAGGAACTGAAGTTTGATATGTTTTTACTAAAAAAGGGACTCAGAATGTACATCAGTAAGAGATTTAGGATGTTGAACATGAACTGTGAACTGGAAAACACGAAACAACAAGCATTTATTGGACTTGAACCTATGTTCTGCTGCTGTTATTGTTGTCATATCACATGAACCTGGAAAAGCATGAAGGTAATCATAAGCCTGGTTGTTAAAGGGGGGAAGTGTCTTTCCTGTTGTGGGGCAAACAAATGTGTTTTGAGTGCAAATAGTTTGTTCTATAATCTGGAAAATCTTTGCCTATAGACAATGTGGAGTCCACACAGTGTCCTCACAGGGGAGTTATGAGTAGAAATCCAGTGTTAATACAGGAAGGCATGCTGTCAAAGTTGGCTCCGTGCCACATGTTTCATACGTAACCATATATGTTGGTACATAGTTCAGCCATTTATCCTCCAGTTGACTCACTGCATATGATGCAAGGCTGTACCATCCTTTTTTCTGTAACATGAATATGGGCTGAGTGTTGTGCAGGGTATATAGTACCTGTGGAATATTTCCCTGCCTCACCCTTGACTCCTCAAACATTATGGATAAAAGGCTTTTCTTTAAGTTGCAACACCCGCTGAGTGGTCTGCTGACTTTGGAGTGGGTGTATTTTTCCACACACTGTTTCTCTCATTTGTGAGTTTACTGAATTTGATGGATGGGTGTTCTCTTGATAGTTTACAGTGAGTGAAGTTAACTCTGGGTTATTGGATGACACACAACACTGGTCTTTTAAGCAGCTGTGGGGAGTCAGAAAAACTACTCAAGTGCTCAAGTGTTAGAATAAGAATGATCAAATTGGAAAAAGAGTCCAGTATTTTGACAACCATGATACTAATGCTAATATGGTTAGATAATGTTATGTAACCCTTTATAGAGCACTCAGAAATACTCTGACATTCACATTTTCAACCTTAGTGTGTTATTGGAGGACATAAGACTTTATTACTTTCGTGACATTTTTTTCTATTATGTAAAAAAAAAAAAAAAAATCAAGGTTAATGAAATTACCATATTTGGTTCCTTGCCTGTAGGTGTCAACAAAAAAAGAAAAGAAAATCCAAGAAGTAAATGCATGTAATGTGAAAGGACTGTGTATTGTAGAGCATTAGAACATCCCTTTCAGAACGTTACAACTACACAAGTGCTGATCCAGACACCTGTCAACATACAGTGGTGGAAAAAATTATTAGACCGCCCCTTGTTTTCTTCCAAGGAGAGTGTTTGTCTGGGACACATAACTGTAATGGTGGAACAAAGGCTAGATTTTTAAACAATGTCCATTTTATTGTCCAGATTATGATATGAATAACAATTTGATTTGATTACACACAGTACACCAGTTTGACACAGTTCACAGATTACCTGCTGTGAATCCTCCCCCAACGCTTTCACCGATGTCTTTTCTGTGGTTACATCTTACTTTCTGTGCGAAATTTCCATGATTTCCACTAATACAGTATTTGCATGCCGGTGTCTGAGGCTTTTGCCATTGTTTTAAGTCTGTCAGTGGGCGGAGCTCAGGGGGACACTGGTGACAGGTTGATAGACTCCTGACCCCACATGCATGTTGGTTGATTGACAGCAGATACACCCAATGGTGATAGCGCTGTCTCTGCTATAGAATGAAGGTCATGTTTGGAGAAAAGTGACTGCACTACACTTTGGAGCCAGAGCCAATTAAATACAGGACATCGTCTCAATTCGTGGGACGTGAAAAAAATGTTCATAATGCTGTGCAGTCCCACACAAAGCACGACACCTGGTCACCCTGTGTAGGTGTATGTGTGACTGGGTCAATGTGAGGCCTTGTAAAGCACTTTGGGCACCATGAAGGTGTATAAAATGCTCTATATAAGTTCAGTCCGTTTTCCATTTAATATTAGGTACCATTTGTGTATTAGGATGGGTAAAATGCTTAAGTTCCCAACAGGGAGATGAGTTAACCTTTAACCTTTCTTATAGGGTTGTTTTATTCCATTTATTTGTAGGTCTCAAAAGTAAAAGATTCAGTTTCATGTGTCTGCCGTTGTATCCGATACAAAGTAAGATGCCTTTAGGATGTCAAACGTCTGAAGCAGAGCAGTTTCTGATAAGACAGTCGACACGCTGTGTTTAGAGACTGCCTTGAAGAATCTTTGCGGCATAATGATACAACATCCAAGTAAAAACCATGAAAATATCCAACATATCCAACATCTAACCGTACTCTTGAAATCCATTTATGCCCAAGGACAAAACATTGGTTAATGCAAGAAATTCCTTTAAATAGCTCTTAAAAGGCATTTGAGGACGCACCTGTTCAGACAAGTGTTTTATCAGTGATGCCAACAGACTGGGAACAGTGAACAAGAATACTCGACTACATGTGATGCCAATCCAGCCTGGGATGAAGTACTCAGATAATTGAATTAACTAAAAGTAGAAACACCACATGTAGAAAACCAATATTACTAAAGGAAATTCAGGTTGTTATATAAGTACAGATCCAGAAGAATAAAGCTAAGGTTGGATTAAAGGAGAAAAAAGTATACTGTTTGCCTCCAAGATGAAGCAGTTGAAATGTAAAGCGGCTTAAAGTGGACCCCGGAGCTCCTCTGCACCGTGATTAAAGCCGATGTAAGGCGGCAATGAAAGATGAAGGATGCATGGAAATAATTTCCATCACAAAGGATCTCTCAGTTCCTTTGTTACTTTTTAGAGGAATAGGAATTCCTGGCACTGTCCTTATACACAAGCGTTTTACTGGATGAACACACTGCTTCATGGGAAATCTGTTACTGATCACAGTATCACTGAAGTTTTGATCTGAAACGACAGTTTTCCCACATCTGGTATTTTTACATGACATCAAACATCAAACAAGAGCAAATGCATTGAACAAGTCATTCAATAATTTTGGGAAAAGTTTAATAACATAAATGCTTGTCATCATGGGGTTTCAGTTGTGTTCTACCTGCATTAACCCTTAAAGACCCAAACGTTATTCTTTCTTTCTCTGAGCTTTTATGAATATTTACAGGATTAGTAAATTAAATGTTGAAAAATACCTGATTTTCACTGAAAGAAAAATCCAATATACAGAAGACAACATTACAATAAATGGTGAAAACACTTAAGGACAGTTAAATATAGAGAAATATTCATTTTGGAAGTGACACAAATGTCCCAGTGGGTCCTTGTGGGTTAAACCACCTTTTAATATGAGTACTATACAAAAAACACATTATAATCAGGTGTTGCATTACAGACAGGTATCTCACATGGCAAGAATGAATGTCATTACTAAAGCAAGAAACCCAATGAATACAACGGCAGGTCTCCTTTCACTATAGCTCCACCATGCACATCATCTCAAGCGCAATGAATTATATTTACAATAATTAAAACATAAAAAAACAAGTGGTACCAGGCACAATAAACCCCGCCCCTCACATGTATTGTAGCTTATTTTGGCATCAATATCATCATGTCTATGCATATCCGGTGATGTCAGCATATCAACTGCCTCTATACATGTGCCAAGTCTGAAGTAAATGAAACAAAATTGATGTTTTATGGACATTTGAAATTCCGCTCTTTATAAGCAAATGGGAGAAAAAAATACATTTCAAAAATTCATTAAAAATGTGAAGTTTGACCTACTTTTCCCAAAATGTAACCACATCTATTTTGGGTCACTGGGAATCATTCATTCATTTTCTATACCCGCTTTACCCTCACTAGGGTCACATGGAGCCTATCCCAGCTACTTAAGGGCGAAGGCGGGGTACACCCTGGACAAGTCACCAGTT
>JAQQZY010000009.1:24309336-24338380 GCA_030068375.1 Ostorhinchus rueppellii | reverse complement strand
GTAGTTTACCACCACCAGAGGGAGAATGTGAGAGCAAATGAATAATGGATCAATAATGTAAAGCACTTTGGGTGACTAGAAAAGTGCTATAAAAATCTAAT
Source organism: Ostorhinchus rueppellii (assembly GCA_030068375.1). Classification (NCBI taxonomy): domain Eukaryota; kingdom Metazoa; phylum Chordata; class Actinopteri; order Kurtiformes; family Apogonidae; genus Ostorhinchus; species Ostorhinchus rueppellii. The sequence continues at coordinate 24,338,279 of JAQQZY010000009.1, read as the reverse complement.
CCATTATTATTAAATCAGAAACAGTGAAAACTGAAGAAAAACTGCAAATGATATCATTAACTGAACGTAAACCCAGTGTGTTCATCCACTGTCATTGATCCAACTCCATAAGTTTTACTGGTGAATCAATTGTGGTAGAACGTGAAAGTTTCCACGGTAACTACAGAGCCTCTGAATGTCCAAATGGGTTGTATCTGATGAACCATAAAAAAATGATAAACTGCATTTTAAGCCAATTATTTACATGTGTTGATAGGATTAGTTGATCAGAAACAATTAAACATTTTACACCAGTAGATGGTTTTGGTGGCTGTTCGTGTCTTTATGGGTTAATTTGAGTATTCAAGTTAACAGTTAAAACCTATGTCTAAGCCTGTCTGTTTCACATGTTCTCCATTAGCGAACAGCATGTCCTTATTTTGCTTTTTGTTTTGCATTAAAACATTTTGACGTCACAGCACTACAAGCGTCACACTTGAGTGCAAAGCAAAATAAGTTAAAAGGTCTTTGTTGTTGTATTTTCTGATGGGGGGAAAAAAGGATGAAATAAAGGCATATCAGTGTTTCTTTTCTTGTTAAATTGATCCGAAGGCTTTAAAGTCAACGGTAGCTGATCTGACAATAAAACCTGTCCCTCTGCACATGCTGCAAATCTCATCTCAAGACAGTGAGGAGAAAAGACAACACTGGACGGGAAGAAGGAGGCTGGAGAGGGCAGGAACCATGAAAACTATGTGGAGTGGCTTCAGTGGAGCAGTGAGCCATCCCTGCGACGGGAAAGCAGCTAAGAGTTGAATAGAAACGAGACAAATCCTGCTGGTTGTCAGAGGCGGAGGGGAGGAGCTGTTGTGGCTGGCATGACTCTTTGAATGGGGCCAGACTCCGCCCCCTCTGCTGTCATCTGGTTTGGTATTCATTCAGATATCAAAACCACTTTGAAGCAATTGTCTGCGCCAACAATTAAAACCTCAAAATGAAAATGAAAGTTCACCCCCCTTCCTTTGTGTGGGATTCAGTCTGACCTTAAAGAGAAATCCACAGCAGAAGAAGAAAAAAGACACAGATGTTTCCTAATATGCACCTTAATGTGATGTGATGTTATGAACTTCTATTATTCATAATTATTTATCTATTGTTTGTTATTTAACTTTAACAGCCAAATTATTATAGAGTACAAAAAACGTCATTTTTCTGAGATAAGAAACTGATTTTGGCAACATGGTTGCTTGGATCAGGAGGAGGATTTTTTTTTCACTTTGTCATATTCCCAGTGATTTTGTCTGATCTGTCATTCAATCACAGATTTTCCAAAGAAGGGACAACGTGGGGAGGAACTTTGGAACACTGACCTCCTGCAAAAAGCGAACTGAGAAAGACAAAGTTAAGGGAACTAAAAAAGACTGATTACTAAGTCCAAATAGGATTCCACCATGATTGATGATCATTTGGAAGTCTATGTATGCCTCCATTCAGTACAAGTGCTCCATTGTGATATCATGATTCATGTAAATATACAAAAGTCTTGAGAGACAGACAGACAGACAGACAGATAGACAGACAGACAGACAGATAGATTATTGATCCCAACAGGGAAATTCTGAATCAATGCCTCAAACACCATGCACTGAGGGTTGAGGTTAGGGTTATGTGACCCGGAGATCTTGGCATAAATTCAAATGGCGTTTAATAACATGCAGAGGTATTGCACACCAAATGCTGTAAGAACTTGCGTGGCATACAACACCATTATTGTAGATCCTTCATTTATCAGGGGTAGTTGTTTGTTTACCTGCTTTACTAATGTTGCTGTAAACCCTCCCTGCTGTCTGGCCAACCCTCCTGAGCAGCCTGTAAGACACGTTACAGCAACATCATTGTGACGCTTCCGACGAAGGCTACAGGAAGTAGCTGAAACTAGAAAAGCAGGTAAACAAACATGATCCCCTGTCTCATAAACGAATGATCTACAACAACTGTAAGTGGAAGACAGGATGAAACTCTACTAGAATACAACACCATTTCTTGAGTTCAGTCTCAGTGATCAGAGTATGATACTGTAAGCGACGTGGGGGTGTATGAAGGAACAAATCAGTCAGAACACATACAGGGTCCTTCTCATAACTCTTTTTAGTCAGCTCCAACGCACAGTACAGTTCAACTCTCCCGTGTCTCCTCTTCTCTCCCCTCTTCTTCCAAAAACAGCGCCCCCCTCGGTAGCATCCCTCATAACAGAACATCAACCCAACACCACTGTAAACACATATATAAACATCATACAGCAGTCACGTAAGAACACATCAAAACAATGTCTGCACAACATCATCCTAAACATGTCTTTACCATTACTGACTAAACTCAGACAAGAATAAAGTCACTGTCTTTGGCCAAAAAAACCCAGAGAAAGTGTCAGCAGTCATCTGGAATCTCTCTATAAAAGCTAAAAATCAGCTTAGAAATCTAGGGGTAATAATGGACTCAGACCCAAACTTTAACAGCCACTTTAAATCAATCACATCATCAGTCTTTTATCATCTCAAAAACATTGCCAGAATCAAAGGTTTACTGTCTAAATCAGAACTAGAGAGGCTTATCCATGCATTTATCTCTAGCAGGTTAGACTACTGTAACGGCCTTCTCACTGGACTCTCTAATCGAGCTGTAAAACAGATACAGTACATCCAAAATGCTGCTGCTCGAGTCCTGACGAGAACCAGGAAGTACGACCCTATTAGTCTGTGCTCAGGTCTGTGCAGTGGCTTCCTGTGGCTCAGGGAATAGACTTTAAAAACAGCTCTGCTGGTGTAGAAGTCTGTCCATGGTCTACCACCAAAGTACATCTGTGACATGGTGGTCCCATATGAACCATCTCAGGCCCTTAGAACCTCAGGGACTGGTCTTCTGCTGGTGCCCAGAGTCAGGACTAAACATGGTGAGGCTGTGTTTCAGTTCCATGCAGCTAAACTGTGGAACAGTGAGACAGACCTCTACTCTGACAGTGTTTAAGTCCAGGCTGAAAACAGCTCTGTTCAACTGTGCATAGAACAACTGGAAGGCTTCTATCTGCACTCTTCTAATTTACTCTGTTTTAATCTATTATCATTTATGTTTTATTGATTATGTTTTAATTGTAATTGCATCTTTTTAACCTGTCTCTTTGCCCTGTGTATGAATTGTGCTATACTTGGCTTGCCTACTGTGCCCATATTTACAACAGAACATTTGCTAATTGTTAGCATGTCCCATTTTCACTCTTACAATACCGACCACAAATGTACTGAATTATATTGTACCATAAGGGTCCATGCAGTTTTCCAAAGTACATTTATTGTATTGTATACATGAAATATACTTAGTATATAGCCATTTTTAGTGTAGGTAGATATTTTTGACAGTCATTTATAGCTTTACTGCCAAAAACTGTGGGCATCCCAGATCTAAAACTAGGCGTGTCCTTAAGTCATGTGTCCTTCCTTTGTCAGGTCCAAGTTGGATCCATAATACTCTGAGCCAGAGTCCCTCCAACCAACCAACAGCAGCAATAACTGCCCTTAGGTGAAATTCAATAATATTAGATAACGTCAGGATCCTTTGCATGTCCTTGGTCTTTCACGCACACATTTATTCCAGGTCCGTTTTCCTGTTAAATAGATTCCGCTTCTGTTTTTTTTTTTCACCAAAAGGCTTTTTTCCCCACAGGTAACGGTTTTATTTTTTGTCTGTTTCAGTTACTGGATGAGGAAACTTTTGCTCAGAGGAAAAACTCAGCTCTAAACATGTGGCCTGGAAAATATCTGTTTCACTGTGTGTATTCAAGCCTTTAGCACCACAGCTTTACACCAGAACTTGTCGTTTTGGAAAAGAAATGACTAATAATTCAATGAAATGTAATGTTTGGCCCCGTGTCCTGACATTTGATCCCAAATGTAACCGTTCTTAAAAAAATATGTAACCCAGAGACCCATTTTTTCTTGTCTTTAATTTAATCATTGAATGAATGGTTAGGTTTATCTCATTATGGGAATACATTAGAAGTGAAAGTTGGTTCCTGTTGATGGGAAGGCAACAAGGAGGAGGAGGCTGCTCAGAAAACAGGGATGATGCACTGAGCTGGAATTAAAATGTCTCCCAGTCTAATAGTGAAGTCATTATTAAGGAAAAGGTGTCTACTTTTTTCGTGACACACGTTTCAAGGGAATCTCCTTTTATGGTTCAGAGTCTGTCTCCACTAGAGGGCAGATTTCTTAATAGTGAATGGAGCTTTTGATTCTACAGAGAAAGGAACCAGAATCTTTTGTCAAACAGCAGAAGAAGGCAATACTACAAAATATACCTTTCAGTTTTTCTATTAAAGCTGCATTTATTAATGTTTGTCCATACAGGGGCAGCGTTCTGTCCTATAAATGAAAGATAAACAGCTTTATGTTATTACCCAATAATTTACTGTAATACACAACAGTAATATTTACAATGATTTACAATTTAAAGACCTGGAAGAAGTTTTGTAGTGATTTCAAGAGTTCCTCTAAATTGAACCTTTCTTGAGTGATTTATCACCATTTTACCTCAATTATTTCAATGTTTTAATAGGATTAGTGGTTCAGAAGTTATTAAACATTTTAGTTCAGTACATGCTTTTGGTCTTTGTGGGTTAAGCCATAACTAAAACAAAAGGAGCTTAAACACTCACAGAATATTAGGCCACAGAAACACACGCGCTATCATGTGCTTTATTACTAATTATCCGTAATAAAAATAGGCCTTGGTCTGATAGTTCATGAGAATGTTCCTTACAAACAGACATACGATTTAAAAGAGCAATGCAAGATGGTCTGTTATAATTACTCAGATAACGTTATATATGCATGTGTTTATCTGAATGTTTGTAGTGTTAATTCTGAAAGAATCATAAACGTGTTTACGGCAATGCATCCAATAGGTGTTGGACTGAAAAGGTCAACTTAAAGATGTCTCAATAATGTCTGATATCTCCAGTCTCACTTCAGAACCATGAGTGCATGTGCAAGATTTATGGGTGAAATGAAAAACCAAAGCCTAGAAATAAAAAAAACAACCTTATCGTAAAAAAAACATGTGCTGTGAGTCATCTTCTTCGAAGTCGATCCAAAGTTGGTGAATTATACGCTGGAAAAAAATCTAAATCTTACCAAGTGTATTTTTCTCATTTCTAGTCCAAATATGTCATCACACTTAAAATAAGACAAATGATCTAACGAGCAAGTTTTCAGTGAGATATAAAGAACTTATTTTTAGACAACAGATCTTGGAAATCTTATTTCAAGAAATCTTACCAAGGTAATTTTCATTTGCTCCATTGGGAGCTTTCTTTTTACCTGAAATAAATCAGGTTTTAGAAACAACGCAAACTTTGGACTCTGGCTCATTTGGGAACATACAACTCAGAAGAGGCTTTAAAACAGACACATCCAATCATTTCACTGCAAAATCAGTGGAAACACCAACAAACACAATGTTTCTGACCAAATAAAATTCCAAATGCATTAGTAGAGGCATTTGAAAGATACTTTTGTTTTCCTTCCAGTCTTCAAAAATGTAGCTTTCAGGTGTTGATGGGGGGACTCAGACAACATGACACCTCTGTATTTCACACCTTATATTTAAGCCTGGTGTGTTTCGACATGCAAGCCCTGCTGCTCACGTGTCGAAACACACTGAAATTAAATTAATCTTCGAACTCCCCTTGAGAAAAATTTAATTTCTGGATCATCTGAGTCACATCCTTTTAACATTACATCCATTAACCACTTGCTGCCATTGGGGGGTGCCAAGTTGAAAAGACACAGAACAGCACATTTACTACAAAAAGGCAAATTTAACAAGCTATAACAGGCATGTTTTGGGGCATTTTAATATAGCAAAGATCACGGTATCATTATAAAACTATTTATGCCACATTATTACCTGTACTGTTCTTGAATGAACACCAAAAAAACAGCAATGAGACAGACAGATGGATGCAAATGTGGATCATGGACAGTACTTAAGTGTATTTAACAAACACTTACTTATACATATGCAATAAATTCATGTGATGAAATGAAAAAAAACATGTTCTTTTACTTTTCTGTAAATGACCCATTATGGGCTGCTAATAGGTGGGTCATTTGTTATGCATTAAAAAAAGGAACTTCATGTATTTTTATGACAGAACTTTTAAAAATACATTTTTCTCTTTGATTATTATTAATGGATTTCATGGAGTGCTGATAGTCTTTTAATCCTGAATTCAGGCAGTAGTTTATGAATAAGGAGTGGATGCACAGCAGAGGCAGCCTTTAAACAGTCCAAACAAGGGGTGTCAAACATACAAGCGGCCCTCCAAAAGGTTCAATCTGACCCATGGGATGAATTTGCAAAATGCAAAAATTACACAGAAGATACTGACAGTCAAGAGTAAGTGTATTAATCAAATAGTAAAGTTTTATGTTTCAGTCCCAGATGTCTGTTACTAAGTGTTTTGTGTCCACTGTGATCTGTGAGTTGTAATACACATGTGAATAATAATGAGCTAAAGCATCAGATTGTTAAAGTTCAGGTTATTCACATTTTTGTTAAACAGTTTGTAAATATAAACACTTTTGTACTACAATTTTCCTTATTTGTACTAAAACAACGAGAAACATTCGGAGTTATCATTTCTAGGTTATACTGATAGTACTTTACTGGTCTGATGCTCTTCAGATCCTATTGGACTGTATGTGGCCCCTGAACGAAAAGGAATTTGACACCTCTGTCTGAAACAATCTAAACATTAACATGAACAACCTGAAATTTCTTCAGAATAAGCGCAAATTTACAATATTATGCCTCAGCTTATTATTTACACATGCCCATTACAAATTACAGATCATAACAGAGCTACAAAGACACACAACATTTAATAACAGGCAGAATATTGTTTAAATGACACTACTTTCTTTTAAACAATTCATATTGTTCATGTTTGTTCATGTTTTTCACATTTTTTGGGGCTAAATGATAGTTTATAAGTAACATTTTTCATGAAATTTTCCATTTTTACACTAAAACAGAAGAGAAACATTAGCAGTTATCATTGTTTCTGGGTTATTCTGACAGTATTTTACCGGTCTAACGCTCTTCAAATCCTATTGCACTGTATGTGGCCCCATAAATTTACAATATTATGCCTCAGTTTAGGATTTACACATACAATTTCAAGATCATAATGGATCTACAAAGACACAAACATCTGATAACAGGCCAAATATTGTTTAAATTACACTAGTTTCTCTTCAAACATTTCATATTGTTCATGTTTGTGCAGGTTTTTCACTTTTTGGGGGCGAAATGATAGTTTATAAGTGTAACATTTTTCATTAAATTTTCCATTTTTATACTAAAACAGAGGTGAAACATTAGGAGTTATCATCATTTGTAGATTATTCTGATAGTATTTTACTGGTCTGATGCTCTTCAGATCCTATTGGACCGTATGTGGCCCCTGATTAAAATGAGTTTGACACCCCTGCTGGAAACAGTCTACACGTTATCATCAATACAGACCATGACTCAGAGTGTCTCATTTATATTATGTGCACAACGTCAGGTCCAGCTCAAGCCTGCCATTGGTCCCTCCCCGCCGCCCCGCCTCCCGCGCGTGAAGCCTTTTTATCCGCTGGTGCCCGTGCACCTCCAATAACGCACGAACTACAGCGCGAGCCGCCAAGAGAAGACAGACACAGGGAGCGAGAGGAGCTGGTACCGCTGCAGCCGATGCGCCGAAGCTGAAGAAAGCGCTGACAAACCCACTCACGGTGCACGAGCGGACACGCGAGGGAAGCGTTTGTAGAGGAAAGCGACAGGATCACTTTATACCGGCAAACAGTGCCTGCATCCCTCCCCGCGCGCGCACACACACACACAGATATATATACACGCGCATATACACCGTCATGTTCTGGGATCAATGAAACCAAACACAAGCTCGTGCGTAAAGTTGCTGAGCTGATCCGCCTGTCTGACGCGTCCACTGTGAACATTACCATTGTCATTTTCTGGAGGCTGTTTCCTTGGTCCCTTTTCCGGCGTGGATTTTGGAACCCATCATAGTGTCTTTGTCTGTGGATACTAAGCTTTCCAGAGGAGCGTTGCGGGAAGACACTGGAGGGGACCCTGTAAACGTGCCACATGTCTGTGGACGATATGGATTTGCTTTCGCTATAGCCAAAATTTGCCGCGGTTTTTTAAAATATTCTTTTTTCCTCTTCTGACGTTGCGTGTTCGTTTGATTAGTATTTATTTTTTTTATTATTATATTCTAATTATTATTTTTTGACTCGAGCGACTGCTGAGATTTCAAGACTCGTGGAATTACAACCATGAACTTTGTTGTCAGTTTGCTACAAATCCTTTTGGCAGCGGTTTTCCACCTATCCACTGTAAAGGTGAGTCTTCAACTTTATGTGTCATTTTCTAAAAATAACAAATCAAATGTGTGACAGCTGTTGTTTCTTGTTCACACGTGTCACCCAAACAGTGGCCTACTTCTTTATTCTCATGTGCTGCAAAATTAGTGACACGTGCATTTATTTTTGTTGCAAAATAAGGGGGAAAAAAATGAAAACACGCGGGGGGTGAGACGGGCTTTGAAACATACTAACAAGCACATTTTCTGTTTTATTTTGCGATTTTATGATGTTGCAGATTAAACAGTGGCAATTGCATACATTGCTTTGCCCTACATTGTGCCTGTTATTTAACTCCAATGCATGATATTAAATATTTGTTGCGCAGAATTAAGTAACTTTAACATTCACCCGCCAAAATAGATACCAAAGTAGAATTCCTGGTTTTGAAAGATACTTGCCTAAATTTGGCATTGATTGTTTTAGTTTAAAAAAAATAATAATAATCAGAAAATAAGTTAATCTTTTTATCCAATTGTGTTTTGCGTCAAGAATGTGCGTAATGGATGGAGGGAACAAACTACCAAAGTTGTGGTTTTGATTGGATAGGTCTAAATGCTTTCAGATTACCTGCACGCACAGAAATAGAGTGTATCTTTTAGGTTTATCCAAAAATATTCACGTCTTATTAAAATAACACTTAAGAGTTTATTTCATGTCAGTGCGTCAAAGTGCCTAAAATTCTGATTCCGGTTCTTCTTGAGGATCACCGACTAGACCTCAGAGCGCTGAGAATCCAGTACAGTCACTCCTCTTCAGTTATTCAGCCGCAGGGTTTCAGTCCCAGTCTTGAATTATTTTTTTTTTTTCTCACGGTGATCTGGAGTGTGTGGAAGCTGAGACCCGGTTTCTCCTGTCCTGCCGCCCTGCAGGATGCCCACCTCGTTCCCACACAGGCCGATCCGCTTTCTCACGCAATATCTCCGCCGGTTACAGCAGCCACATAAGGTGAATGGAGATCTCCCAGGGATGCGCTTAGTCATGTCAAGTTTTTATGATCAAAACAAAGACCGTTTCCTGTCGATCCTTTCAAAATAAAACCCGCGTTGCTGCGCCACATCTCGCGTAATCGGCAATAATTGCTTTCATTTTAATATTTAATATTATGGTACTGCTTTTGTGACATTTCCTGCTATTAAATATTCTGCAACGTTCTCATATTCATCTATTATTTAACGCTTTTTCCTCATTTGTGTCACTTAATGGATTGTGCACTTTTATGTTGTAAGGTAAATCATCGCTTTAATGCTTTGTGTAACTTGACGTTTCTGCAGCTTCTGACTGCACTTGTTAAAAAGTTGTTGAATTCTAAATGTTATGGTGATAACTGCTGAGCATGTCAGTCTGTAATACAATGATCCGACCATAAAATGAGAACAAAAAGCTTTGTATGTATATGTGTGGATTGTAAAATTTAATGAGTTTGTTTTGTGATGACATGTTTAGATGTGCAGACTTGTGCAGATATGGAGTATTTAACCCTCACTGTGCTGTTTATCTCTTACAGACTGCCAGCATTAACAAGGCAATGGACAAGAGTCAAAATGGGGGTAAGTGTTGTAAGTGGCACCGAACTGTCAAAGACTTCTACTTGGTCCTCTGTGTTTGGGTTAGATGACCATAAGGCCCCCTAGTGGATATTTAATGAACAGCTCTTGTCTCCTCTACTTCAAAGCCAGAAATATTTGTGTAAAAAGTTTGTGGTTTTGACATGTTTTAGGTGCTACACGTCCGTCCTCCGTCTGAGCTGAGATAAGTTTTCTCTCAAAAGAAAAGAACAGAGGCATCAAAGTTCAGTGAAAAGGTCTGAATTAGGACTTTGGACTTGCCATAAAAGCTGTTCCAATGTCAAAACAAAACTTTATGCGAGAGGAAGAGCAAATACAGTCAAGGTCCCCACAAAAATAATTCACAATTGTTACATTTTTTTGTTTCTTTTTTCGCCTTCCATGTGTTTGTGGTAGGAGTCCACAGTCAATACACCAGCAGATATGCAGCCTTGGTTCAATGCCATACGTGTGTTTGTTTGAAAGTGACGCTGTTGGGTTCATTCCAAGGTTGGACCTGTATGTCGGTGATGGATAGCAACACACATTAGTCGACAGCATCAAGCAGCAGACGCTCTAGGGGTTAAAGGTACCTGAAAGCTGCCGCCCTTCTGTCAAATCTAATAGCACCTGTCATAGGCTCACACAGACATGACTCAATATTTGGACTGTGGGCCGGATAAAGCCACATTGAAAGATCCGGGCTGTTCCTGATTTGGCTTGTTAAACCTACCTCTGCTATGCATTTCTCTGGGCACGCGGGATGTGAAAAAAACCTGTGATTTAGGATAATATTGTCCTGTATTGCAATGACGATATGAGTTTGATAAGTACGTAAATTAAACTCAGTCACCAATTAATCTCAGGGTAGTCAGGGTGTTATTAGTCGTGATTCAGACAGTCTTCTGTGGTGATTTATCGCTTGTGCTCATGAGGAAAATACAATATATAAGTTAGCACTAGTACACTGCTGCTTTTTGCTGTCGTCACAGATATTCATTTACTCGTATGTTGAGACACACTTGCCTCAGTGTAGTACATTTAATTAGATGCGCTAGATTTTTTTACTTTTCTATTACCTGACACAGTTTTCATTTCCCATTTGACCAAAGATCGGAAGATCCAGTTGAAAGCGCTGGTAAAAGTTAGTTGACACCCACCGGAGCTCTATTGCATTGAGAAACAAGATACATATGGTGTTGATACGCACACAGGGTATCAAAGTACTTGTTTTTAGCATCAGTACATTGTTGGTCTCATTCTGCGCAGGATTTCTTGACAATGACATAAATATAGAATATCACCAGCCTTATGTGTAAGGATGATGTAAGACTGAAGAAATGTTTGCAACCTTTAGTAGGAGGCAGAACCAGTTGAGTATGTTGACATGTGGCTGTTGTCTGCTGACAATCTCGTGAATGAAATCCACCTAGGCCTCTCCAACGGATCTCTGACCTGGAGCAGGTGCTGGTCTTTCAGCTGGTCTGTTTATTCTCGGGTCCAGACCTGAGTCACTCAGAATAAGCTACAGAGGACTTGCATTGTGGTCAGATTTATTTTATGACGCAGCACTTGCGGTCAGGTTTTACTTTTGATAAGTTTTATTTTGACGTGGGAGGATTTCACTCATTAAAACCTGCCAGATTACATGAGTTTCTGTGGGCTGAGTGGTGTAAATACTACGTCAGAAACAGTGAAATTCTCAGGGAACCATTTGTGTTATAGCGGCTTGAAAATGAAAACACTGAGCTAATTGGCACACATTCACTGGTGGCCTTAGTCCGGAGGCAGGGCTCACACCGGGGTGGGCTTCGGGGGTCACATGTCAGAGGTGAACCCTGGCGCCACAGTGCCTGAGTTCACGGTAGCTCTGACAAACCAGGGGTCAGGAGTTAGCCAGGGGTCGCTGGGAACTCGGATGGACTGTGGGATGGATTATTCTGGGCTGCACAGTGGATGGAAATGCAGCAAGGCAGATCACAACACTGAGAAAATGTGTAGGCTTAAGCGAAGGCAGGAATCGTAGGTTTACCTGACATTGTTTTCAAAGGTCTCATATTAGCTTTCTGTTGTTAACTTGGCCTGTACTATGTTAGATTTTCATCAATCCACATAGAATTCCATCATGGGTTCACTGAATGTGATTTGCTTCCAACATCGCATTTTTTCTGTAAGGTCTTCAGCTAAAAGTGAACTCATTGAAGAAATACTGATTGATGTAGTTTTGCTTTTTATACTCGTTTCCATTATCGGATAAATGTTAAAGTTATTGGCGGGCCATCTTTAGTGAGCGGTTGCTTGTTCATTCTGACAGACAAAGTTTGGTCTCAGGCCTGAATCTGGTCCAGCTCAACATAGATTTAGTTCAACCTCTTTGGTCATAACAACTCATTTTAGGGTTCATCCACGTTAACCCCTTTGCGGCCTTCCACATCCCATAGACGAAGGTAGCGGAATGGGGTCAAATTGACCCCAAGGAATACACAAGGGTTAAATATGAGAACTTTTAGATGATTTTTTAAAAAAATCAAGACTAATACATGCATATTGGGCTTAGTCTTCATCTATTATAAGTTTAACCCTAAACTTATGAGGGAAATGAGTGGATAATAAATGATTAAATTATAATTAGCACAAAGGGTGTTGAAAAACCTTTTATATGTGGTCTCTCCTTAATTAGTAAAAACACATTGCATTTACTGTAAGATTTTCCAACCATTTCTCATTAAGGTTGTCACTGTCACATTTTAGTCATCCTTCTCCTGGAGGTCATGAGGAAGAGTGAGTGTCAGCCGAGGGAAATGCTGGTGGACATCTTCCAGGAGTATCCAGAGGAAACGGCGCACACATACATCCCTTCATGTGTGGTCCTCAAACGTTGTGGAGGCTGTTGCAGTGATGAAGCCATGGAGTGTGTACCAACGGAAACGCGCAATGTCACATTGCAAGTAAGTCCAAGGTTGACAAAACCGTACTGACCAGTTCATTAAGTTTGTCTTCATCATTTCAAAGCAATGTTAGAGAGAAGTGTTGTTACATCGGGCGTTGTTGTAATAATACATTCCGGTTCTGGGCTGCCCGTGTACCACCAACCGTAGAGAAAATAAACAGCGACAGTAGTCGGACTGGAGAGTCTATTCCAAATGAGGTTTAATGTATTTGGTGCATTTTGGTTTTAGATTCAGATGGAAAGATACTTGTAAGAGTAAGACACTTATAGTTGTAATATGAAACATTTTTGCATTAAAATGACAACAACCAGACCTAGAGTACTTAGACCTATGATCAAATGCTCTTGACAGTTATTTAAAAAAAAAAAAAAAAAAAAAATCAAAGAAATTCACAATTAATTCTTTGTGACAGCACATTTCATTTGGTTGTCTATCCACTGCATCATAAATCCTTAAACCAGGTTACATTTTAACATTATCCATAGCTTTTTAATTATAATGAAATAACACCATGACTCTACCTAGCTTCATTTAAGGTGAAATTTACATTAGTTTGTCCTTAAACCTGATTTTTCCCTCGACGATCCCTTTCTACTTCACAATGTCAGTCATATGCCTTTTATTATTGTTTTGATTGAGAGACCCCTAGTGGCTGAAATTACTTACTGCATTTAAGTAACATTGAAATGCACTTTTCAACTGTTATCAGTGATGTTAAACATCATTATTTTATTATCCGCGTGTCAATTTGAGTGAACACAATTTAATCTTACTTTTTTTTTTTTTTAGAACTTTCAATTTTGGATGTTTTCATTCAGTTTATGTACAATTTACTAGTGCATGCAAGCACATGCAGTTGGATATTTTTGTCATTCTAGAGACTTATATTATGGAAAGGAATTACAATGCCAAACTTTGGTTTCATGCTCATAGCATGTCTGTATTTTCTTTAGAGGCACGCAGCTTTTCTGTCCAGACACAGAGCAGAGAAAGTGAAGCGGTGAGGCATGGCATCTCAGATATGTTGTTTACCCCATCACACTGTGTTTACAGCCATGTTACAGCGGACAGAGCCTCCCCAGGCCTCTGATGATGCCTGCTGTTTGGCATGGATATCAGCTTGAAAAGTACAGGAATGTACAGTTACACAGACAGTTGATGTGCTTGAGTCGTGAGCGGTCAGGGCCGCGGTGTTTAGACTGTGGTCGCAAGGGTTACGATAGAATGAGACAGTGGAGGTGAGGAAGCGTGTGACCTCGACGGTGAAAAATCATGCAGATTTTGTTTTATTCTAAACTTCGCCTTGTTTTGTCCTCTGTTTCTCTTCAAGGTAATGCTTGTCAGACCAAGGTTAATAAAACGTGCTATTGACTTGAGGTTCACAGAGCATCAACATTGTGAATGCCGGTAAGAGATGCAACACTTCACTCACACACAATGTCAGTGCTGAGATGAATCCAAAAACCTGATTTATCTTTCTGTTCTGATTCTTTTTATATTTCAGATCAAAGCCAGGTGTTTCAGCAAAGAAAGAATAGTAAGTACGTGTTTTGTGTAAATCCATGTCTTGCCATGTGTTTTAAAGAAGTCTAAAGGGGATGGTTTTGGGGTCAGTTTTTTTCTACAACTAACTTGACTTTTGTTGGCCACATGTTGCACTTGATCTGAGTGAATCGTAGCTGGGTGGACTCTGTGCAGCCAGCAGGTCTCAGAGTATCAGTGGAGTCACATTCTGTTCCTTCCATTAGTAACAGCAGATCATGGATTACACATTGATAAGATGTGACTTCAAAACTTAGGAGAGCGTTTGAGTGTTTTACCCTGAGTGAAACAATCAATGTCAAATGTATTTCTCAAACTTTTGTCCATGACATTAAGCACTTAGAAAAATTATAACTTTGATTGACTACAGTTGGGACTCTTAATGTTTATCAAATTAGTTTTTCTCAAATTTCTGTGTGGTAAAGAAGCTGGTCTTGTATTTGTTGTGACAATCTTAGTTGCTGTTGTAACTTTCTAGCAGCGAAGACATAACTTTTATATCACTTTTCTGTGTAATCATTTAAAAAAAAAACCGTAAACACTGCTGACATAAGTAAAAGTAGCTTATAGGCTTGGAGGTGTTTGATTTGGATGGATTGGACAATTTGGAACTGGTCATCCACAGTTCCAATTCCTACAGGTTTACACTAATTTCCCCTGTACATACATATAGACATCCATACACAAGGACATTTTTCTTGACAGTATTACCCAGATCTGACTTGTGCAATGCAGAATTATGGCCAAATAAAATGACTTAAAACTTGTGAATTTTGTGGCTTTTCGGTGCTAAATGATCACATGGATAGAGTAGCTTCTTCCAGAAAGCGTTTGGTGATGGCACAATTTTGGAAGTCAGCCCAGACATGTTTCCTGAAGGCAGTGTAGGCAAAGTACAGGGCTCTGGGATCCTATCTGCCACCTATCTTTACTGGGCTCTCACATGTTGAGCGAGCTCTTTTTATGGCAGGGGGTTTACTGCTTTATGGTGCGGCTGTAACAGCTTAAGTGATCGACGTGTAGCCGGCCAGCTTCAGACCACCCGGTGCTGTCTACACTCTGGTTCCAGCAGTTGCACAAACCTAACCCTCAGCCCTCAGCTACTTCCCAGTCTAATCATAGCAACAGGTGTCATGCAGTTAACCTATTTTTATTTTTAGTGGTGCAAATAGAGGATGAGCTCGGAGACGTGCCGAGGAGCCGTTGTCGGTTGCAGAGCGATAGAGAGAACTCATTTGCAGAGTTGACACAGAGCTGTGTGTGTGTGTTTGATATACATATACATGCCTTTTTTGTGTGTGCAGGGAATGAAGCGTTAGGTCAGATGGTTTAATTGGATAAGCGCGGTGCCTGTGTGCCCAACTGTGCTTTAGCGGTTTAAAACCTGATTGATTTGTGGAGGAGAGATGAGATCATGTTAGCAAGGTCAAATCTGTCATGTGGCTGAACTGAGCTGAGCTTCTTCCAGTCTTGTTGGATGTCCGCCTGTTGCTGTGCACGTAGGCAACTACTATAGTCTGGAGGGTGGAGTAGAGGCTCTATAAAGAGGATGAGTTCATTCATTCTATCAGTTACAGGGATGTACGTGCATACATCCTATTACCTGCGGCCCAGTTCTAGTCCAACAGGAGATTCTATTCAGTCACAGAACATCCAACCTAATCAATACCATAAACTGTAGCTGTGTGTGTGCAATGATGATGTAGAAGTGCAACATTTCCAGTTGGATGCCAGTGTTATGTACTGTTGACATTTTTAGGGAATAGAATGAGACTCTCAGAAAGGACATTTCATGGTTTAGTTTATACGTTGGCAGAATCAATAAATCAATAAAAAAAAAAGAACAGGAAAATCTACCAGAAAACCAACCTACCTGAAACAAAAAGCACTTTTATTGCCTGCCTACATGAGTCAGGATGCATACTCCAGTCTAGTGGAGCAAAGTCCCGGATTTCATACAGTACATCCAGCGTCTGCGTGAATGACCACTTCCCTGTTAAATGAAGGTGCAAAAGTAGCACAACCATCAGTGACAAATTACATCGGGGTTATACACACCCATGTTTTATAGAAATACACAATAGTGATTCCCTCCATGTCATCATAAATCAGTTAATATCTTATTATGTATAATCTATTACTACAAAGTCAGCGATTTTTATGTAAGAACAACAATCTGTTACTAGGACTTCATCTTACATTTTATTTACTAATGTTAACCCATAAAAACCTAATGTAAATTTTGTGGTAGATCTCAAATGAATTTTTCTCTCAAACATTTCTGAAGTGATTGCAAGTGAATAGTATTTTGGGAATTTTCAGTGAAAATCAAGCATTTTCTCACATTTAATTTACTGATCCTGTAAATGTCTACAAAACCTCAGATTAAAGCTTAGGTTTATTATATCTGAAAGAGAGAAAACTGAAGAAAAACGGGCTTTTTCACTAAATTTTATCTTTAATTGAATATAAACCGAGTCTATCCATCCACTGTCATTGATCCAATTAAATAGGTTTTACTGGTGAATCAATATTGTAGAAAATGACTGTTTCCACGGTAACTATAGAGCCTCTGAATATCCAAATGGGTCATATCTGATGACTATGAAAAGATGACAAACTTGTATTTTACACCAATTATTTCCATATATTGATAGAATTAGTGGATCAACAGGTATTTACCAGTTTACTTGAGTTGGTGGTTCTGATCGATACTGGATTTTTGGGTCTTTATGGGTTAGTGTATAATAGTTACAGAATATGATCATGCACATTAAGGTATTAATAGGTTTATGATGATTAATAATGGCTGTATAAACTACTAATGTGAATTTTAATGCTAATGAACATCTACTTAATAATGAATATGTCGACCATACCATTATATATTTAAAGTATAAACCTCAGTATCCAGGTTTCTGTTTTTTATTTTTAAGGCACCATTTAACCCATTTCTATGGCAGCGAACTATAGTCGCTATTTGTCACGCTATCTTGTAAAGGAGCAGTTATCTTTGAGGCCGTCTGCTGGTGTGTAGTGTACTGCACTGATAAGTGTTTGGTGCTTCTGCTGTCTTTTGGGAGCTTTTTTTTTTTTTTTTTTTAAATCTGTTTCCATGTTTCATGATGGAACCTGCTGCAGCTACATGGTGTGTGACAGTGGGTTGTGACCAGCTCTGACGGCCCCTGAATAACTTCTGGTTTGAGTCACTTTACTCCTGTATTCATAGAGAAAGTGATGGTGAATGGATTTGGATGTTGTATGAGACAAAGCATATGAGCCCCCCTCTCCTCCCCACACCCATTATCAGCCCACACTATGCATCTGATTGTTGTGTCTCTGCTCTGACCTTCTATCTCATAAGCTGAGCGTTGTAACAGATACTGCACTAACTATGGTGTCTACCTCAACTTTAAACTATCACATGTCCAGATGAAGTATAGCCGTGAAATGTTGGAGCTGATTAGTTTTATTATTTTATTTAGTTACTTTACTAAGGTTTCTGATATTATGTGAAAAGTCAGCTATTAGTGAAATAAGGGAATTGTGCTTCGTGTTGTATCATCATTTTGATTTCAGTTTTAACTCTAGCCTCAAGACATTGGACAATTTATGTGGCAACTTCCAAATCCATTTTTTCCCTCTAAATTTAACCTTTTCTGGGTGATGCATCACCATTTATTATGGCATTATCCTCAGTATTTGGTATTTTTATTTTTAAAAAAGTACATTTTTTATATACTTAACACACTGGCCATGAGGATTTTCATGAATATAAATTGATAGGTTATTATCCCTTCCGTGGACTTCCACGACGAAGGCAGCAGAATGGGGTCAAATTGACCCCAAGGAATACACAAGAGTTAAATCAAATCAGAAAAAGTTGAAGAAAAAGTCACTTTTTCAGCCAAATATCTCATCAAGTGAGCACATCAGCTGAAACATTTTAGATGTGTAGATGGTTTTGGTTGCAGTTGGATGTTTAGGTCTTTCAGGGTTAAGCACAATACCTCTGAGTCATGCTCATTTTTCATCCTTGTGTACATCTTTGTGGCAGGATCAGTGGTTTTAAGGTTTAGAGAATGTTCAGTTGATGGTTTCTTCATTTTTTTCTGAGTTTAACCTCTTAGGAGCCACCTCATGACTACATTTTAAGGTTAGCATTGGTGTTGGATTTGTGTTTGAGCATTGCATTGTTCCTGTCTGTGGCTTAGGTAGACTGGGTGTTAAAAGGAGTCATGGTAATCAATCAGAGGTGGTGTGTTTGGTCTTGTGGTGTAGACCAGAAAGAGCTGTACTTAACCCATGGCCAAAGGCCATGAGACTGACAGTGTTGGTGGATTAGTCTAAAAGCTGAAAGTCAAATATGAGCCTTAAACCTTGTGTTCTTGTAAACAAATGCATATCTTGCCTTTACACAGAGATCTCACTCAGTGTGACAGTGAGGGTCGGGCTGGGTGGGTGGATGGGGGAGGGGGGGTAAAAGAAGATGGACAGGGGTACAGGGATGTTGCATGAGTGTCTGTGTCTGCCCTTTCTGCAGAATTCGCTCTATAGCTTAGATCTCTCTCTCTGTCTCTCCCTTTTTGCTTCCCTTGCAGCCACTGTGCGCCTTGCTCAGAGAGAAGAAAGCGCTTGTTTGTGCAGGACCCTCTCACCTGTAAATGTTCCTGCAAATTCACACAATTAGACTGCAAGTCCAGGCAACTTGAGTTAAACGAAAGAACTTGCAGGTTTGTTTACCATACATATCCCGATAAAACAACTTGAATCCCCCCCTCTTTGTTTTCTCTCCTGCCTTCTCATCTCTCCGCCCATCTTTGTGCTTTCCTGCATAGATGGATTTCCTGCAGGGAAAATGCATGCTTCTCCCGTGCTTCTTGATGTTGTGTTGGTGTTTTGTACATGGGAATGTGGCGGCTCTGTGCTTCTCTGTGCTTGCTTTGTCTCTTGTCAGATGCTGCCGTCACTTGGTCCTGTCAACATCAGATTTCAGTGTTGATAATGTCTTGTGATTACCGCAGAAATGTTGCTTTCATCCAGTCTGAATGTTTAAGATGTCAGATATATCTGGTTGTGTGATTTTTGTGTGTATCACTGTACGAAACTCCTACACTTGCACATTCCTTTTAGTAGCTTGTTCTGGATGAAGCAACTGCCTTGTCTCAATCAAAAAAATCTGACAAAGATCATATTATTTTCATATCATTTCCAACTGCTTTCAGGTGAAAGTCTTTCATTTCCAAAATGCTTTTAGCAACATTATATTGTTACATTTAGCTACATGTGCAATGCATTTGGGTATTATATGGGTAATTTTGTAATCATTCTATGCTTTTATGGGGAATGTGAGGCATCTTCGAGTTTAGAATGCTGCAGGAGGTCTAAAAATATATATTTAAAAAACACATTTTATACAACTCACTTGCTGCTTAAGTAGAGAATTAAGAAATTTGTTGACAAGAAAAATGTTGAAAGGAACACTTTGTAGTGTTTATAGTGACATTTTCACCTTGAATGTAGTAACATTTAAGAAAACATCATAACAAAAGATCCAGTTTTCGTCACAAGCCCATGACCTTTTGAGAATTTGCCTTTTTTCCCCCCTTCTCACCAAACCACAATGACCTGATATTACTCAGAAAAAATGAAGTGTGAGGATCATGAGATTCAGATGAACCCCCTAAAATGACCCTTAAGGTTTGTTGAGACCACAAAACCCATTCATTTCATTGCCTTATTTAGGAATGTGAGGCACAAGGGAGGTATTTTACAGTGTGTGAAAGTCATTTGTTATAGAAACTGTTTGTTGAAGGAACTGGTTTGAAACAATTTGATACACACATAGAAAATTAGCTTAAAACAGGGGATATTAAGCAGATTTATGAAATGAAGAGTCAGATTAATACTAATAAAAATTATATTAAACAGCCATGAAACAGAAGGCTGAATATTGCTATTAATCTCCTCATTTAAAAGGGTTGCCATGGTTATTAATATTACATATACCTTACATATAAATGAATTCAGAGTGTCCACGCTGCTTGCTTGTAAATCAGACTTTCACTCATCGTATGCAGTACATAACCAAACAGAAAGGTGCTGCGTCCAGTTAACAAGGCTGCGTTTCATGACCTCCCCTGACCCAACCACTTCCACGACCCCTGACCCCTCAGGGCCCCCCACACAGCTCTGGATTTAGTGAGCAGCACACTTCAGGGTGGAGTGACCAGCGACGTGATTCCAATTGGCTGCTGTGTGTTCAGGAGAGAGGGTGGAGGAAGCTGAGGCTGGGTGGGCTGACCCAATCCCAGTTCCTGCTATAACCCTGCCCCCCAGAACACAAAGTCAGCACAGCCTTAGACAATACAAGGCCATGAGTACAATGATCCACAGCCGATCTAATGATTAGTCACATCAGCGGCTTTTAAGACTAAAACCTTCTTAGAACCTGAAAATTCTACTCAAAGAAGCATCCATTGGTGGAAAAGCGCCCTGATCACCCAGCCTCCAAACTCTAAACCCCTCACTGTCTACGTCTACTTCCTGTTCTGCCCCTGTCTCTGAATATATATACTTTTTTTTTTTTTTTTGCATGTAGGAGTTATTCATGACATCATGCTTTTAGGCAAGGCTATAGAAACCTGCTCGCCTATTTACCAATCGGCCTCTCTTTCTCCACAGATGTGACAGACCGAGGAGATGAGACCAGGAGGGGCGGGCAACACTGTTATGAAGGAATTCTTTTCTTGGCACAGCACTTTGAAACCTGAGGATGCATTCCCTGCAAGGACACGAAACGACAAGCAAGACAGGACGCTGTGGACGCATTTCTTGCCACTGTTTGTTTTCCGCCTAAAGATATTAATATATATGTACATATACTCTTAAGTACATCGACAATGTGTATTGCTGCTATGTAAAAGGACACTTTCTATTATTTATAGCAAAACGAATGCGCCACTGGCGTGTGAATGGGAATTGTCTCAGTAGTGGTCTGGTCATGGGTAGAACTGGGAAAAGAAACCTTTTTATTTTATGTAATTCTTCACTGGATGCTGGTCTGCTGTGGATATGAAAACTAAAATATTTTTTAGTAAGAGAAACTTGTGACCACAACTTCACCGAGTGTGCAGCAGAAGCCGAACTCAAGTCCGCACTCCGACAATAGAGACTGAGACAGGAAGGACGAGGAGGCGGGGGTGAAGAAACGCCTGTTGTACTTGAACTGAACGGCAGGTCCAAGAACTGTTTTCCTCTGTGACATGATGTGAAGTTTTGTCTCCACTGTACTGACAAGCGACAGTCTGCCGGGATTCCCTCAAGTGACTGTTGTGGTGACGATGCATAATGTGAAGATGACTTTCTTCACCCTGGGAGGGGTTACATGATGATGGTGAAAACCTGATGGAAGGACCATTGGTTAAAAGGAAAAGAAAGTAGAAAAAATTTGGTCAATGTGGAACTGGAGGTTTTTTTGGGTTTTTTTTTTTCAGGGTTGAGCATAAACTAGGGCTGAGTGATATGGTGATAATCTTTCTGATGATATTTGTTGTGCTCTTGATAAAAGTTGAAGATACCAAAATTATTTTTTACTGAGAACATGACCAAGTCTTGCCAAATATCTGAACATTTCACAATGAACATGTCAGTCAGCCAAAGTGCCTGTAAGCATGCTGGCGTTCTACTTCTGTAGAAGGTATATCCAGATTCTAAACATTCAAACTGCTTTTCTTGAGAATGACACTGCAAAAATGATCATTGTCATTGTATCACCCAGCCCTGTGAAAAACCACTGCCTGTTTCTAGTCCTGCCTCCTTTATGTAACCCTTTCCAGGTGGAAAAAACAGATCTGTCTTTGTTTTTGTGCACAGAGATTATTTGCATTTTGACATCTTGTGTTCATTTCACAAAATGTCTTCAGACCAGGCTGTCTAAAGGGATATTACTGTAGGTATATATGGAGACAAGAGACAAGCTGATCACATATCATATCAGCACACCACTGTAGAAATCCACAACCTTCCAGTTTTCCTTATTTAATAACTTTGAGTGTGTTCCAAAGAAATAGTCATGCATTCACAACAGAGCAGTTCAGCATAAAAGAAAAAAACGATCTGTATATACTTACTAGATATCCCGCTGTCTAGTACACTACATCTAATTTATAGAATATGTTCAGTATTGTGTTATGATATTTATATACAGTGTTAAGATAATTTTGTTTGTCCTCCTCAACTGTTCTCAATCTGTCCAGTCAGGGGATTGAAAGGCGAACATGACTGTAATGCCTTTTTTTTTGTGGAGGGAAAAAAGGACTGAAAGCAAATGTTTTGACATTCCTGATTTAAACTAAAGCTGCGTTTCTCAGCAGCCGGAGGGGGATCATGGTGGGCCGGTTGACCGATAGAAACCCCAGTTGAACACATGTGTGTGAAATGATGCGCCAACACAGGTGTTTTTCATCTTGGACAGGGGCGATGGACATGTGGTTTTGCACTTGAGGGCCTGAAGACACGTCATAAGGAGGACTAAAGGAGTCTCGTTGCTGCTGCTCAGCTCAGACCTAATTTAGTGAAGACTGTCCAATTAGACTGAGGCATTGAGTCTGAGGGTGGTAAAGCGTTTTGGGTTTTTTTTGTTTTTTTTGGTTTCTGACTGCAGCCCCGGCGCTAGCGCAACAAAATCGCCTTTATCACTCCAAAGTGTGACATTGTTGGAGTTGAAATAAAAGCAGACTGTTCCCGTCATATTTAACTGTTACCAAATGAGGAGATGACTTGTATACAATGTTGAGTATCTACAATAATGATGAAAAACGCTTAAAAAAAAAAAAAAAAAAGTAACAAAGAAAACAATTAACACAACGACCTTTGGAAAAATTCAGTCACTGTGATGCACCACGGAACTAGAACACAACTCCATAATCTACCTTTAGCCTCAGTAAATGATCTCCTGTAAAATCCAATTGCTTTGACGCTGTTGAGGGAACAAATACTTAATGCACGAGTTACTAACATCTTCATTTAATTCACCAAGAACTGATCGAGTGAGAGATGACCTGTTCTGAGAGGACTAAAGGCGGGACTAATGTGAAGAATATAGAATCGCTTTACACGGCTTTGAGCTTTTTTTTTAATGTAACATTTACTTGGGAGTCGTAACAGACACCCATGACAACCGAAGCGTATCTCCTACAGCTGCTATAGACCCTGTTTGACTCCTACCTGTTCCGTTGACCATACCGCTGCTGTTCCTCACATATTTGAAGCGACCACATGTGCTGCAGAGAAACCTGAACGCTACCACCCTTAAGCTCGAGGCCTGACGCTGTTTTCACTGTGACCGACCGCTGGCTCAGTGCCCACGCCTCTCCAGTCCTCTGATGATGAGTACATTCTATTTGTATTTAAAATGACAGACTTTTTGTTGAGTTTGTACAGCCACACAATTTTGTTAGCATATTTTCACATTAATATATTTATTGGTACTGTAAAATGATATGTTTTACAATATTAATACTCTTTTGTTGTTGTTTTTAGTGTAATAAAGCATATTTATTTTGAAAATACCCAGGTGTTTCTTCATTTTCTTCTTCCTTTTCTTATTTTTATCATAATTTTTATTATTGTTAAAAAAAAATCTAACTAAAGTAGTACAACGCATCTGAGAATAAAAATCCCACAAATAGTTGATATTTATATACAAAAAAACCCTGTTTGAATCATTACATTAGTGCACATAGTTGCAACTTAGTAAAAAAAATATGTTAGGTAAGTGCACCAGACATCAATTTAACATTAACAGGGTCAGTTAAAGTTCCACTTCACTTCCAGACAGAGCTACATTGGTTAAAATATTTGCAAGTAGAAACATAAACTTAACGATTGTTTTTCTAAAGCAAAATAAACCTTAGAGTAAAGGTTGGAAAACTGATGTGTCAGTGGCTCTCAGCTGAACTTCAGTATCAGCTCAAAGTGGACGAGGTTTAAGGTCTACAAGAGGTACCAGGACCGAGCAAGACTCACTAGAGCAGTTGTCTCAACCTCATTTTGGTTCAGGGGCTACAGAGTCCAATTTTATCTCAAATGGAAAGGACCAGTAAAATAATGGCACAATAACCCAGAGGTCATGCTTGACTTGATATTTTCAGTGTCATTTTTGCACTTCGCAATTTCATCCAATAGGCTGGACTGGACCGTTTGATAGGCTGGTTTTGGCCCATGGATCTCATGTTTGACAGCTGTGCACTAGAGGGATTATATCACCCAGACAGTCTGGGTTCAGCTGGAGAACCCCCTGGAGGAGCTGGAGGATGCTGATGGAGACAGAGAAGCCTGGCCATTGCTACATCCCCTGTTTGTTTGTTTGTTTGTTTGTTTTGAATGTAACATTAAAACCAAACAACAAAAAGATTTCTGTAAAAAGAAAGGAAAACATTTGAAAAGGAACAGGAGGAAGTTTAATTTATAATCTCCCACCCCCTTAACCCATTCTTCTACCTACCATACATTCCTACGACAGATTCCATAAGTAACTCAAAAATCCTACAGACTAAATTTTGACTAAGCACAAAACACAGAAAAAAAAAAGACATTCACTGGATTTAACTCCGCAAATAGTTCAGATCCTTCCATGGGTAAATACCGCAGTGGTTAACAAGGTTTCAACTGTAGCAGGTTATCTAACTGATGCGGTAAGTAGCCTCTCATGTCTCCAATGTCAAACAGATTGGACAATGCCAGGATTGATCAGGGTCATCAGGCTTTTGACAGAATGGTTCAGGGAGAATGAGACATCATTTTCACATTTGGATTAGCCTGCATAAAGTCCAGACTCTAATTTGGGATGTAATGAAGACTTGATGCAGCAGTCTGATTGTCCATCATCAATAATTTAAATTAATGCAACTACAGATGGGAAAAAAATATTATGAACCTAATTGTGACACTACATGAGCATTATGTGTCAAAAAAGATATCAATGTCTCCTGTAATTAAAACCAAAGGTGGTGCAGTGAAATATGCATGACTTTTTTTGCCAGGAAGTGTAGTTTATAGTATATTCGTTGGGTTAACAACCCTGCTTAACGATGGGTGTAATTACGTTTATGAGAACTTACTGGTTTCTGTTGATAACAAGCCCGGGGGACCATAATATTCCATCACAATCAGTGTCTGGAACATGGAATATGTCTTCAAAACATCTTAAAATGGATCATATCATAAAGCAAAAGCTGTTTACTTACATAATTAAGTAGTTATGAGACCAACATGAGACTTAATCTACCCTTTGCACGTAGAAAGTCTGACCATTAATGCCTAATTCTGTCTAATCATAGGTATCTTGGGGCAGGTAAATAGGGTTAAATACCTGATTAACAGCTGTAACTACCAATCACTGATCAGATTCTGTTTAACACTTTTCCATAACAGTATTAATCAATGTTATGTCATTTACACTTGTATTTAATCTTTGGACTTTGAGGAGATCATTGCACAAAGAAGCAGTGTATCTCTACATTCTACAGATTTCACATTGATTTCAGCTCTTGGTTGCATTAACTTCAGTTTCAGTTTATGTGTATTAGGGGAAATAGTCGTGATCACACTGTAATGACAAAACAAAACCATCAACGAGTAGTGACAAATTTGAAGTATACTGTCCAAAAAATATAGCTAATTTCTAGGACCAGTAAATGGTGTCAGCGGAGGTAACTCGGTACATTTTGAGCTCGGCTGAAGACTGTTGAAATTCCCACTTGAGTTGCATGGGACATCATAAATACAAGCCACTGTAAAAAAAAAAAATCACAAAAAATACCAGCCATCAACAAATACTGACCCAAGTGCAAGAGGATGTAGAGTTCATTTGCCTTCATAATCAACACGGACATTAACAGGTCTTAAAAATAATGAAACCCACTGAAACCAAACTGTCACGCTCAGATAAATCCACTTTGCTTAGTCTTACAGTTTATTATTTATAAAGCATGGTGACTCAGCTATGTAAACGGAAAATATTCCTCGCAACAGCTTTTACGCTACTGCTGTTGGGGAAAAAAACAGATAAACTGATTTCCATCGAAGTTTAGATTCCCATGAAGTGCAGTTCAAATATTCAGGTAAGTGGGAGCGTGCTTCTTGCGTTGGCAGCCTGACAGGATGTGGATTCAGTCCAAGCCGGGAATAAAGGTGATACAACATGTGCATTCTGCTGAGTTTCGTCACGTTTGTAGCTGTATCCAGTTTAACCCAAAAAGACCCAGTGGTACTTTTGTGGTAGCTCCTAAATAAATTTTTCCCTCTATTTAACCTTTCTTAAGTGATTTTTAACAGTTTATTACAATATTTTTTTGTATTTTTTCAGTGAAAATATAGGCATTTCCTATAACCTATTTTTAATTCATTGCGAATGTAGATGTTCATAAAAGCTCAGATTAAAGCTGAGGGTAATTAAGAGAAAACTGAAGGAAAAGTGACTTTTACAGCAAACTCCATGGGTTGTACTAGTGAATTGATAGCCCCTTTAACACAGCACTTCTGTTACAGCTGTGATAAAGGTGGGATCATGATTCCAGACCACTATGTAAAAGGAACACCTCTTGTTCTGCAACCAAGGTGTACCATTTTGATGATGTATTGCGTGTGTTACCCCCATACCAGGAGGATTTAAGAATGAGCGCAGGCCGTGTACAGTAAACAAATATATCAACATGACCACAAAGATGCTGAACTGGGGAGACACCGAGATCTATGAGCTGTTGTCACTTCGGGCGGAGGACTCTATCTTTGCTAACATTTGTGGAAGAGTGAAAGATGGCCCGACTCTTGAGAGGTTAGCAACACTGCTATGCTCGGGATTCTTTCAATGTGCAAGTTATACGTCATACTATACACTGCGCCGTGTCATTACCCCTTTGATTCCTGAATGCAGGTCCACTGTGGAAAATTCCAGCCTGTCTCACCTCTGTTTCTCCTTTGGCTCGGCTGTGGAAATCAGTCAATGGAGGGAAAAAAGACAGAATCTCCATCTCTACTTTTTTCTGGGATCTCTGTAAAAGTGGCTAATGTTGTATTAGATGAGGGTGTATCCACGTTCACTCTGAATGTCCAAATTGGTCATATATCTGATGACTGATCTGATAAAAAGGCAACAAATGGCATTTTACAACAATTATTTCAACATATTGAAATATTTAGTAGTGCAGAAGTTATTAAACAGTTTAGATCAGTAGATGCTTTTGGATGCTAGTGGCTGTTTGGGCCTTTATGGGTTAAACATTTTAATCTTATTTAAATCCGTTTGTTTTAAAGCTGTGGACATGATGGGCTCTTGTTCGTTCAGACCTATTTTATATAATATCTATTAATTTGTGTTTCATTAATTACTTTTGTTGCAATTACATAAACAGTGATATGTGTTTTTGTCCAATAGCTTTAACAGTTTCATTTGGTGAAGTGCTGTCAGATAAACGCTGCTGTTGGCTTAAGGTTTGAGGACTGTTGGACTTTGTTCCTGAGGCTGAATGACAGCTGACTGGAAAATATGTGAGAGTTCCTGTAACATGAACCCCTGAGTCAGGCGTCATAAAGACAACGTGGGAGAGCTTTGCCACCTCTGAGGTAGCACTTTACCCAAAGATTAGGAATTAATGTCATACACAAGTGCTGAGACACTTCAACAGAGCAGATTGGAGGCATAAATACAGCCTTAGTGAGAGTACTGAGTCCATGTGGAGCTAAATACCCAGAAGAATGCCGCAAATGATTTGATCTGTGATTAAAAAGGAATTTTAAAAATCGGGCCGACTTTGCCCTCATGTTCATGAGCTGAGTGAGTGTGACTGGACTTTAAACTGCTCCTTCATTAATACAGATGAATGGGAACAGAGGAGCTAAACCTACTGCACAGCCTGAGGGTTTGAGTTCATCAAAAAAAAAAAAAAAAAAAAAAATCAGAACATGAGAAACAGAAGCTAATCAGACAGAAATGAGTAGGCCAGTAGTGACCGGTTTTATTGTTAGGTTTAACATCAAGGTTTCATACTGATTATATAGATATAGATGCTGTTTCATTCGTGTGGTGGGCATCTGTGTTGCCATAGTAATGCTAGTAGGGGCACATACATGCATCCTCGCAACCAGAAAAATGTCAGCTAAAAGCTCAACAAAACCACTTGTTCGACGACAGAACACAACTCAAACAATAAGCACTTAAATGTGCAAATATCTAAAACAAGCTAAGGCTGTGGGAACCCAAAACCAAGGGCATATCCCTGAAATCCCCCCAGTCCTCTGGTATATAGTAAAGCAGACAAATGACAATGCACAGAAGATACCAACATAATTGTTATTCAGGAAGCAAATAGTGGATAGATTTAATATGAAATTGGACATTGTATAGAAATACTCATAAGTGTGTATTTGATGTTTTC
>JAQQZY010000009.1:24258336-24270801 GCA_030068375.1 Ostorhinchus rueppellii | reverse complement strand
TTGTGGGAAAAATTATTAGACCATCAAAAGTCCACAAAAAAAACAGTGGTTATGCAATCAAGTACTAACGCCTGTGTATCGTGTGACTAAAACAGACAGGAAAAAAAAAACATAGAATGTCTAAAAGCACTGTTTTTGTCAGTACAATGCCACAGATATTGATGCAAGAACTGAAGTGATTTGGGTTTTTATCAAGAAAACATGGAAAATGTCTGGATATCAGCTCAGAAATTAAACTATTATGAGCTATTTTTGTTGTCATCATTATATTTGTCCAAACAGATGTACCTTTAGTTGGTCCAGGAATTAAAATGAACAAGAAATTGAAGAAAACAAGGGTGGTCTAATAATTTTTTTCTGTGACTATAAGCAGACATTTCCTCCACCTCCATTTCCAATAATAACATTTTACACACTAGATCCTTTCCAGAAAATTGTCATCTAGTATTTATTCATTCATTGCATTGTAATACTCACCTTTAGACCACTATTTGAAGGTCAAAGAGGATGAATAGATTTTATTTTGAGCCATAAATCAACTATCATGGGGTTAGGGTTAGGATAAACAATGACATGGCTTTTTTTTTTTTTTTTTGTTACTGCAAAACGTCTACCTCCTGATGATAAATTTAACTACAGACAGGTAAGAGTTAAATATGTGACTGACAGTTGTACTAACCAATAACTGGTCCCATTTAGTAGGATGTGACTCTACTGCTCTAATCTGTGACTCCACAGAGAAGATTAGAAAAGTGACTTCTATTTTACATCGCAATAAGGCACGGCATCAAGTCATTTATATTTATATTTGGTGGAGGAGAAAGAAAAACACATCTTCACACTAAATGACTAACATTTAGGGTGGATGCATTTTGCCCAGATGAAAGTAAATTCACATCCCTATAACAGGAGTAACACATGCACATTGACCACTGGGGTTTTTGTCTGAGCTGTGGAAAACCAACAAAAATTCCACTCTGTGACAGTCACATTTCCGTATGGTATCAAGCCTGCGGCTCTGCAAATAAGTTAAGAGTGCACCTACGTAAAAGGAGGCACTGTGGTGAAGGCCAGAGATTACATAAGAGGGTCAAAGTCAAGGGAAAGTCATGTTCTGAAGAGGTTTACATAAGACAGAACAGGTTACATGGAGGCCCAGGTTTAGGTAAAAGACATAACACAGATAGTAACAACACATGTCTACAATACAACTTTTTGTGTACACTCTTAACGATGACCACAATGACATAAAAGAAAATATAATAAAAGACCTTCATAACGCTATACACTTATTAGAGAGACCAAAAAAAGTGATCATGGGAGCTTTATGTAGTATTGATATTCCATACTCTCAACAGCATGGCAAAGTCATGTCTCAGAACACATTTAGGACCAAAACCACTAACAAGTCGAGGCTATAAATCCACAGACTTTTACCACTCACTGAATAAAGTCTAAAACTCATTTACACACATCTGCATTATGGAATAGTCAAGTTTGGTTATTCAAACTAAAACTCATAGATGCTTATTTTGACAGACTGTCTTACAATTGTTACATGCTGCATCCAATGATAGTTTACATTACAGCTCTGTTAGCTGAGCTCTGTTTTTAAGACTGAAACCAGCCACAGTAAAAGCACCAATCGCCTCTGTTTTCTGGCAACAGGACAAACTGGACTATTGTCTGACACCTTGTAATTGTTGTAGCTTCTTCATAAGCATGCACAGACGGGCATTTCTGAACATGTAACAAGCCTGACATTGGTAGCCTTCATATCAGTAGAACTGTAGCTCACTTCATAACCATAACAACTTCATAGGCTGTAACATTGACACATGTATAAGTTTGTGTTGTCAATAGCTGCACTGAAAATATGTTTGGAATCATTCAAACAAGGTCAGAACTGCCAGTTTAGTCTGAACTGTGGATCAACAAATGGCAACTTAGCAAAGATAATAGCATTATATAATAACGTTATACCTTCATGAGCCTCAGAATCAAACTCACCCATGTAGAAGAAACAGACTCACTTTCACTTACACTAAAAGTTGTTTCCTGGTGGTTCTCATCCCATCTGGGCAGTTTCAGCGATCCTCACCATGGGAAACCAGGTTTATAGACTGATCTGTTACAGGATTAACAAAAAAAAAAAAGATCCGATGAAATCATGAATGAAAGCTGTGGATACACAACAAGAAGGTGACTTTTAGCAAATATGTTTCTTCTCATCATATTGTATCCCAAGTTTATCAATTAATATACTTGGACAGCATACAACACTTATTCAAAGCACTCTTACTTACAAAAACACACAAAACAAAGACCATAAATATCCAATTGACATAATAAAATAAACGACGTGTTGATAAGAACAAGTATAAGGCCATTAGCTTTGAAGAGTGTGATAAACACTGCTCACAGGTATGAGTTACAAAGTACAAATTGGATGTTTTACATCTTTTTATGGTCAAATATAGACTAGTGGTGTGACTACAAGAGGTCCTCAGTTCAAGATTATGGTGATAAGGAGCAGTCAGGCAACAGGCACATAAAATTTTTGACCCAGTTTCTTTCATTTTTGAAATTCTGACAAAATTCATAAGTGAACTGAAAATGGGTCACTGTCATTTTAATTAAAAATGTGTTAAAGAAGAAAAGTCAAAAGTAGAGTCAACATTAGGATTAATACACTAAAGTTGCTTTGAGGTTCATAGTTTAATATTTAATGATTTATTGACATCTAGCAGGAAAATCATAACATCAGAGTCCCTCTTTACAGGCAGCATTTGCTTTGTTTGTTCTTGGGGTTTTAATTTGTGATAGTCAAATTCATTCAAATACAGTCAGTGAAAGAAGTAAAGCTAAATATTGGTTGCCACCAAATATAGACGATATAAAAAGAAATTGGCGATGCAAGTTGGCGGACCCTGTGAAGGCAACCACCTCCATCTGTTGACATAAACAGTTCATTCTATGTTAATGAAAACATTTTTAGAGTAAAGTTCAGTGTAATTTCATGGGAGTCAGACATTTTGGAGCCACCATCTAGTGGCCATCAGCAGTATTCCACTTCTACATGCTTCTGCATTGGTGATCCTGCAAGTTTCCTTTCTTCATTGATTCAGTTGTGGCCAAAAGTTTTGGGAATCATACAAAATTTAAGCTTTTTTTTTTTTTTAAATGTATAAATACTGTCCTCTTTTTCTGATACGAACTGCATTATAACGAAAATTCTCACAGGTTTAGTTTGGATCCAAATGCAGTACACCAGGAATTAGAATGAGTTCAGAAATGTCTTTATTGAAGACAAAGTGCAGAAATAAGGAGACCAGAGCAAGTATTACGAGGAGCGGGTGAAGAGAGGTGGTCCAGAACAGAAGGGTTACTGAGAGACAGGCAAAGAGATGTGGTCCAGGGCAGAAGGCAGGTGGGTTTACTGGGAGGCAAACGAAAAACATGGTCCAGAGTTGAAACCAGAAAAATCCAGAATTACTGAACTCAGGGTGAGAGGCAGGAAACAGGTCAGGTGCCAAGACTGAGGTGAACAGACTTGGTCAAAAATCAGGTGGGGGTCAACAAGCAGGACTGTGAGTATAGCTAACGCTGAAGCGCCTAGAAGGTTCTGAAGACAATCAGACACCAACAGCAGAGTCAGTGTGGCTTATATACTGGGCTGATTGGGAATGAACTGCAGCTGGGTGAGCAGGTGAGGAGAGGTTAGGGTGTGGCTGGAAAGATGAGTGAGGGGGAGCAGACAGTGGAATGGGCTTGGCATGTGAGGGAGATGACAGCAGCCAAAAGTGCACCCGAGAGCAAAAGGTATTGGAAAAAAAGATGGAGACTTGGTATGAGACACTTTAATGTTTAAAATGCTATTGAGGGATCAAGGTGTTAACTTCAGTTTTTAGCAGACACAGGGTTAATCAATAGGATTTAAGATATGGGAATATATATATATATATATATATATATATTTTTATAAAAGGGTAGTTAACTTTGCACACTCCGAAGAAGAAACAGTCCCAGGTGAAGCCAGTGTTGTTGATGAAGTGTCAGGGAGGAGAGGGTGGGGAAGCAAACTGTGAAAAGGATACGTTTTAAATATTTTTTTAATTACATAATATTTAAGCAAAGGATCCGTGTCATTTCCAAACTGTTTGGCCAGAAATCGCTGTTTGTTGAGTTGAAGATAGGGTTTCCCATGAAAGAAAGTCTACTGTAGTTATGAGTAATTTCTTCAGACCCTTAAATCAGCCAAAAAACATTCATTGGTATTGTCTTATCGGATTAATTTGTAAGGCTGTCTAATCTCACTAATCTATCATCATTTACCATGGCTAGATCATTATGATGATTGTGACTGTTCCTGATACCTGGTCTGTGATCTGATGTTTAGTCATGGTGCATCATGGGTCAGCTTTGGGTCAAATGACAAGAGGATCATGTATAAACCAGACTATTTGCTTGCAGGTATTTTCTGTAATGTCTGATAAACTGGTGAGGAGGTTGAGCTGGTGGGTGGAAATAGAGATAGTGAACGTCAGCAGCATTGGCGAGTATGATCCATTCCCATGAACTGGTGAGAAGTTAGGGTCAGATTTGGGGCTTCCCTGACAAGCTGAAACAGTGAAGACAAACTTTTCCTCCCGTTTTGATTTGTGTTGGTGAATCAAGGTAATTTCCTCACATCCCTCCCAAACGAACAGATGGAATAATCACTGTGAACTTGGTGTGTAAATAGAGCTTATTAAATGTTGGTGCATCCACCTTCAGAAATAAAAACCCCAAAAAATAAATGCTACCTTACTAATTTCTTGTAACTTAATTAAAAGCTATCTAGTATTTAGTAGTGGAATTGCATTTCTTATCTAGACTGTTACTGTGAAACATTCAACAGGAAGCTGGTTTTACATTAATATATTTAATGTGCATTTTGAAATTTTGCTAAGCACTGAAAACACTTAACTCAATTTAAAGTGCCATTACCATGACACTTTTGAGTCCTTTTTAATCATCCTCTGGGCACCGTAATACTGTATCAGAGTTTTTCACGAAATTCCGCCTTGTTGTAGAATTACGGTTTCCACTAGGAAGGTCTCGCGTTAGCCTAGCATAAACGTGCTTATTTTGGTGGGAATGGCTAAGGCTACGTGAGCTAGCATCGATGCTATATCCCCCGGCCTGTTAGCTTTGAAGCTATTGTCACAACAACTCCAACAAGGTCACAATATATCACAACAGAAGGAATTTACTGCGAAAATAGACTTACTTGGACAGGGTTATTGCTGGTCCAGAGAGTTGGTATTGATCCCGGTGTAAGTGTAAGATGTCCTGCTAATCCACATCTGTATTGTCCCGAGTTGCTAAAACAATTGCAAGCTAAATGTTTGCTACCATACATTTTTGGAACCTGTTTGGGCACATTCCCTGTATAAATCAACTCCAATCACAATTTTCTGTGGCTCGGATGTTGTTGTCCTTTGTACACTCCAGTACAGAGCCGTTTATGTGCAGTCTTCTGGCTTCCATGTTGTCTCAGTCTTTCGTCGGTTGAAATCGGGGGTGGGGGGTTCAAAATTATGGGGGTAGAGCTCGCGCTGAGTTAGTGACGTATAAAACCGACCTGCTAAAATGGCTGGTTTGATAGTGCTATTTGAGCTATTTTGACACACACACCCAGGGGCAAGGGGGTACTGGTCAGTTTTTCTTACAACTTTGTGGACCTAGGCAGGCTGGGGGAACTCATTTATGATCAAAAACCTAAAAAAAATAAAAAATAAAAAAATTCAAAGTTCATGCTAGGGGCCCTTTAATTAAAAGAAAAAACAGTGCTTTTTCTCACACAAAAAAAGTAATTGCGTTCATGCCACTGATCAGCTGATTGTGAGGGTGTTTGCTGTGTTTTCACAGATATTCTGATAAAACAGTGTGAAACCATGCCTGGTAGTATGACAGATTTTTTTTTTTTTTTTTTTTTTAAATCGAGTGGATTTCTACAAGCTGTTTTAATTCCTGCTTATTTTGTTACGTTTCATAGCTAATTATGTCATGGCATTTGCACATATAAGGTCAGGACTTCCAACAAGTATTTCTCTGAGTACGACATTACTGTTTATCAGAAGCAGCGGTTGTAGTAAAAACTGAAAATATGTCCAAACATTGAGCCGATTACCTAAAATGTTAAATTGTTGGTTGAATGGGACAGAGCAGCACAGCCAACAACCTGGAGGGAATGGGGCCTGAAGTGTCTCATTTACATTTAAAGGGCCAGCACTCAAAACCACCTTTCACCTTTCTGTCATTACTCAGAAATAGGGTTGAAGATGGACATGTGGAGTTGAATTAGTAAAGAATTCAGACCCAAACAGAGCATTTACAGTTTATGTAGATCACGGGGAAATGTTATAAAATGCATAAATTCACTTTAAAAAGTAAAATATCACTCCTTTATAACACATCTGTGCATGATGACAAGACAACTTCACCACAGAAATGACAATATGGGTCAATCAGGAGTCGATTTTGTGTATTCAAAATATGTGTATGTGTTTTCAGTGTAGAGGGAAATCAAATTATGCTATTGTAGAGGCATTAATTCTAACATACATAATGTTATTGTTATGTTCCAAGCAAAATATCACTCCCTTAAAGTGACCTACAAAAACTCTCCAACTTCAGCAGATGAATGTGGTTTTGACTCTGCAGACGTGGTTCTGAACACCAGGGAGAAAACAGACCACAAAAGGGAAAACGGAAAACACTTTCTTGACTGGAGGGGGGGGGGGGCTTATTTCAGCGTGTTTGCATACACTGCTCTCAGGTTCCAGCTGTGTAAAACCTTTATTGTGGTTGTCTGGTTTTGCATAATCCTGACTAACTATGAGGCCAAGGTCACCGCGATAATGGCTGAAGGCCAAATACAAGCTCAAGCACTTGTGGGAAAGTGGGTTGTGTCTGTCAGACTGATACAGGAGATGTGGAGAGTGGATAAGCACAACACAGCCTGGGGGCCATCAAAAAGAATATTAGAACAAGGAAAGTGAGTAAGTGAGATGACAGCAGATGGAGATAGTGGAGTCGCATGATGTGGGCATAAAAGTGAGTGGAAACAATAGTTGTTTTTTGCATGTTTGTGTACGTGCGCTCAGCAGGTGTAGATGAGTTTTCTACTTTGTATAAGACTGAAATTTGTTGTTGCGAGGAATGGTCTGAGGCTTTGGTTTGCCTCATTTCCACAACTTCTCCCCAAAAAATAAATGACTCCAGCTGCCCCACTTTAACACAAAACCAGCAACATAGTTCGATCTCTAAAAGCACTTAAAATGAGCAATGTTGTGGTTATTTTAGCAGTGTTCCAGACCACTGCAATATTTTTACAATCAATTTGTTCTACTGATGTTATGTCTCTACGCTCTAATGCAGGGGTGTCAGTCATTTTAGTTCAGGGGCCACATACAGTGAACTAGACCAGTAAGATAACAGACTATAGAAAATAGTCAATTCCAACCTTTTTCTGTGTTTTAGAGTGAAAGAAAGTCAACTTATATTCTGAAAAAATTTACGTCTGCAATTTATCTTTTTTTATGTCAAAAACCACCTCAGCTTCTTATTTACTCGTGTGTTACAACTTACAGATCACAGTGGATCTACAAATACACAAAACATGTATGAGCAGGCAGAATATTGTTAAAATTGCACTGCCCGTTGTTCATATTTGTTCAGGTTATTCACATTTTTTGAGAAAGGAGTTTGTAAATGTAAATATTTTCATGTATTGTTACTTATTAATATTAAAGTGAAACATTTGGAATTGTTATTATTATGATAGTATTTTACTGATCCGATCCATTTGAGAAAGAATTGGGCTTCATGTATCACCTAAATTAAAATGATAGTTAATCCTCAGTGTGATTTTTGCATTTCACAAATTTATCCCAGAGGCTGGATTGGAGCATTTGGAGGGCCGGTTTTGGCTCACAGGTTGTATGTTTGACACTTGTGCTCTAATGTATCTGTAAAGCATCTGTGTAAATTAGTCTCACTGAGTACAGGTCACAGAATTTGTCCACCTTTCCTTTCATTTAAGCTCAAACTCTAAAATGAAAGGAAAGGTGTACACAACTGTGGTGAGACCAGTGTTGTTTGGTCTAGAGACTGTCACTGAGGAAAAGACAGGAGGCAGAGCTGGAGGTAGCACAGATGAAGATGCTGAGGTTCTCTTTGGGAGTGACCAGGATGGACAGGATCAGGAATGAGTCCATCAGAGGGGCAGCACATGTTAAAGGTTTGGAGATAAAGTCAGAGAGGCCAGGCTGAGATGGTTCAGACATGTCCAAAGGAGAGAGAGTGAATATACTGGTAGAAAGATACTGAGTTTGGAACTGCCAGGCAGGAGGCCGAGAGGAAGACCAAAGAGGAGGGTTACGGGTGGAATGAAAGAGAACATTAACGTAGTTGGTGTGAGAGAAGAGGATGTAGAAGACAGGGTTAGATGGAGACAACTGATTCGCTGTGGAGACCCCAGAAGGGAAAAGCCAAAAGAAGAGGAATACAGGTCACAGAATCCTGGCTTTTTTCAATCTCTGAAGTTGACATTCATAATATGTAGTTTTTTCAGCAACAGCAAAACAGCACATCTAACAAACTCTGGACATTGACATCAACTAAATCTGAACATGTTAGAGCTGACGGAGCCCTAAGAATCGACATAAATGGACTTAAACTTGCTTAGCATCATTAACACTGCAAATCTATCCTTTCTATAAAATAAATACTTTCTGTAAAAGGCTCTAATTCATTCATCTTCTGAACCTGTTTTATCCTCACTAGGGTCACGGTGGTCGCTTGGAGCATATCCCAGTAAAGCCCAAAGGCGAAGGTGGGGTGCACCCTGGACAAGTCGCCAGTTCATCGCAAGGTCGAACATATAGAGATAATCACTCTCACATTAACACCTATGGACACTTTAGATTAACCAATTAACCTATCAGTGCATGTCTCTGGATGGTGGGAGGAAGCTGGAGAACCCATGCAGACACGGGAGAGCATGCAAACTCCACACAGAAAGGTCCCACCCCTATCAACTGGTGTTGGAATCGAACCCAGGGCCTTCTTGCTGTGAGGCACAAGTGCTATCCACTGCACTACGGTGTCACTCATTCATTATTATCTTAATTTCATTTACTCTGAATGTAAGCAGAGGAAATAAAGCTGGACAAGTGGAGTGATTCCCAATGTTTCTAAATGCCATTTATTGTTGTGAGACCTGGTCTGAACCTTTGGTTTGACTCTAAATCCACAACATCTTCCATAGAATAAATGACTTCAGCAGCCCAACTTCACCACAAACAAGCGTATTTTCCTAAAAACAACATATTTTCCTAATTGTGCATTCATTTGTGGAAGTTGCAGTGGTTCCATTCATTACTTAAACTCTGGAAATTTGTTCCTTTCGTCCAAACAGACCCAGACATCCACCAGCAGCCAAAAGTATCTACTGATCTAAAAGGTTTAATACCTGTTGATCCACTAATCCTATCAATCCATGTAAATAACTGGTGTAAACACAGTTTGTCATCTTTTCATGTTCATCAGATATGACCCATGTGGACATTCAGATGCCCTGTAGTTACCATGGAAACACTGTCACCTTCTACAACATTGATTCACCAGTAAAACCCATGGAGTTGGATCAATAACAGTGGATGGAAACATCAGGTTTGTGTTCAGTTAATGATAGATTTGCTGATAAAGCCACTTTTT
Organism: Ostorhinchus rueppellii; assembly: GCA_030068375.1. Lineage (NCBI taxonomy): Eukaryota > Metazoa > Chordata > Actinopteri > Kurtiformes > Apogonidae > Ostorhinchus > Ostorhinchus rueppellii. The sequence continues at coordinate 24,261,036 of JAQQZY010000009.1, read as the reverse complement.
CTTCAGTTTTCTCTGTTTCAGATATAATAACACTTAAGTTTAACATGAGCTGTTATGAACATCCACACAATCAGTGAATTAAATATAAGAAAATGCATGATTTTCACTGAAAAAAAAAACAACCCAGAGTGGACAATATCAAAAAATGGTGATAAATCACTTAAAGGTTGACGAGAAGGGAAAAATTAATTTGGGAATTAACACAAACGTAGCACTGGGTCTTTATGGGTTAAGTTTTGTCTCTGCTTTCTCTAATATAAACACAAAGCACCTTTTGGACATATATACCATATATACATATGTACCTTATGGTATCCCGGTACATTTTCACACTGACATCTTCACCTTGTTATTATTTCTTCAGCAAAACAACACATTACACTAGCACTGTAGATTAAAGTCAACACAGAACACATTAAAAAACTCAATATACATTTACTTAAATAAATCACTGGCTTTGGGACATTAATGCTGGAAACCCGTGATTCATATAAAAGTGGACAAGTTAAAACTTTTTGTAAAATATTAACATTCATTCCTCCACAACAGCTTCTTCCCAGCCACAATCAGACTAGTGGCACAGGACATTAAGAAGGGTCGGAAGTACCCCAGGACCATCGTCACTCACTGGACACTCATGTCCCTCACATTCTAACAGACACTTGAATAAATGTGCAATAACCTGCTCTACCGCTCAGTATTTTAACTAAATGTGCACTACTACTGCTTTACCTCGTATTTACTTTTTTTAATTCAAATTTGCACGAACAATTTTTTTTAATCTTCCTGTGCTCTTATTATCATTACAAATTTTTTTCTTCAAATGGATATCTCTACTTGTCTGTGCAATTAGTTTTTTTGTTTGTTTTTTTTAAATATATGTTTTAGCTGAGTCTGTCATAGCTGTGTATGTTGTGTTTTCTGCTCTTGATCATGTCTTTTTCTCTTTTCTAACTCTGACTCAGGGAAATGCACAAGAATTCCAATGTACCTACACTGCAATGTATCTGTGTAAATGGGAAAGAATAGAATAGACTTTAACAGTGCAGAGTAAATGAGCTGAGTAAGACAGATTAAACAGTGGTTATTGTGCTTATTTATTGAATTTAATGGCGTACAACCTCACTGAAAAGCAGGTCATATGCCTCAAATTAAGCTCCATTCCAACCTAAGACTGTTAGCTTATCTGGCCCTTCAAGTCAAAATAGACCTGTGGAAATGAAAAATAGGACTCAAGTGAGCACGTACAATATTGCACCTGCTTTACTGTACAACTGTTTGTTCTGTTTGCACTGTGGAAAAACTTTATCTCAGTCTTTTGTTTTGATCACAGGTGTGATTAGAGTTTTGCCACAGACACTTTTCACATTTCCAACAGGACCCTACAGCTTTCTTTAGTTTAGGACTGGATGTTCTAGATGTTAATCATGTCTCATCCTGTGGATCGGAATCTAATAAATACATTCCCCGAAGCTGAATTTATCGTCCCATCAAAGGATAGATAATGAAATGTTGACTGTAAGTCAGTTTGATTTCCTCACCTGTAGCTGTGATTCATGCAAATTTCTGAGAAGGTTTATATCATGCAAATTTCTGAGATATCATGATTCCAGCTGATAATGGGCCAACACCTGTGTCTTATCTTATTAGCTGCATGAACAACACTGGCAGAACTGTTGGAGGAGGAAACGCAAATATAAATCACTAATATAAGCTGTATGCAAATTAAAACCTTGGAATTCTGTATATGGCTTTGATTAACAAAGAAAAATACATATACAGCTCTGGAAAAATAAAGAGACCACTGCATTTTCCTCTGAAATCAGCCTGTCTGCCTGTGTGACAGCCATTCAGTTCCTGTGTCTGTTGAATTCCAACACAAGCACACCTTATTCTACTGAATAAACACCTGATCATGACCAATTATTCCCTTTTAAAACCACAGGGATTCCAGTGCATGTGTATTTCAAATTACCATAACTCCTCGCAACTTTGTGCAATTTTAATCCTTCGAACTGCCCCTGAAAGCTGGACAGGAATTATTTTAGAAACTACCACTGCTAAAGTAAAAGACACCTGCTATTGGCAAATAGAACAGCCTGGAACATGGACTCAGAAAGCTCCAGAAATGTAAAACTGTCTGATTTGTTGTAAAATTGTTTGAATTAGATTATTGCAATCTCAGAAGTGTTCAATCTGCACTTTTCAAGAATTTATAAAAAGAAAGTTGAAGAAAATTCAAGTCTGTTTTTTTTTGTCCTTTTTCTTCTTAGTTTTAGTTCAGTTCAGTAGTTCAGTTTTAGGTATTTAATGACATAAGAATGGTAAATACCTCACAGATTTTGAAAGTTCTACTTCTCCTGGAAAAAAGGTGTAAATTATTTACATATAGGGCATTTTTGGACAAAATTATTGACAAAAATAGGCAAAAAAAGACCAGGCATTTTAATAAATGTATCCGTATGGTGCTAAAAAGGGTTAAGAAGGGGAAGTATTTGGCCACTACTGTGGCCATCATTATCTTCTAACAGTCGGACTAGCTGGGTGGTAAAAACAGTACTATTATATACTACACCGCCCGGCCAAAGAAAAAGTCGTAAATGCAATATTTGACTGCACCACTTTTGGTTTTGATTCCAGGAGACATTCACTGGATTTAACTCAGTAAATAGTTCCGATCCTTCCATGGGTAAATCCTGC
>JAQQZY010000009.1:24147013-24158307 GCA_030068375.1 Ostorhinchus rueppellii | reverse complement strand
TTCTATTCTATTCTATTCTATTCTATTCTATTCTATTCAACAAAATCCCAAAGCACTACTCCAAATATTTGCATTTCAGTTGGTATGGATTGATTTTATAGGTTTCCACTAAAACACTCCCAGATACTAGAGTGCGTATAATGTTCTATAGAATAACAAGAGAAGTAAAAGTAGCAACATTATTCACATGAGGGTTGATAGGATGGTAGTCACCTTCAAAAGGCGTCTTCCCTGGATGCCCAAAGGGTCTTGGTTGATGGCAATGGCCACTTTGTTTTGCAGGATGGCCCTTGCTCCGTTGTCGAGGTGTCGAAGGTCAGTGGACATGATCATAGGAGCAGCCATGATGGCCCACAGAGCCATCTGAGAGCGGGACTGTTCCATACTGAGGCCAAAGTTTCCAATGATGAGCTGAGGGCAGATATGAGAGAAATGTAAAATACAGAAACAAACTAGAAAATGACCAGTACATCATATGACTTTGATCATGATTTCTGGTCTTGCAAACTTCAAACCAATAGTAAACCAACTGATTTCAATGTATTTAATAATGTAAGGTAACAAAAAAATTCATGACATCCTTGAGTAAAGCACTGTGCAATATAGTAGTTTAGTCTCAGAACACAAAACACAAAGACAGATCCAGCTGACCATGTCAGGGTCGTTCCATCTTCCAGGCCCTGCAGCTGGTTGAATTTCATCCTGGTTGCTGAAGAACCAGTCAACGATGCTTTGTAAACTGTCCCACGAGTCCTGAATATCATAATAATTCCTCCACAGGTGACAAATTTTCCCCAACAGATTATAATTGACCTGGCGGACACAAAGAAACGTTCTTTAGTTGGACAGAAAACAGATCATAAACAGATCAAAACAGATATAAAGTGCAAATGTATTAATGGGAGCTCTGAGGCTAATGCTAATGTCTGGATGCTAACACGTCAACACTGCCATGACATGATTTGAAGACAGTATTATAGTAAAAAAACAAAACAAAACAGGTCCATAGTTATCAAACTGATTCTGTTTGTACTAATGAACAGTAACAAAAGGATTCCATTCATCTCATTAGTATTGGTGAAAAAAAAAAAAATAGGTTATGATGATCTGTTTTCTCAACAGTCTGAATAAATGGATTAATTAATTGCACATAAGTTATTTTCTTATTCCCTTTTATTTATTCTGTATGTATGTATTGTTAAGAGCTTTTACATTTATTTTGTACTGGTTTTAAATGTATTTTTTTTTTCCTTCCTGTTTTCTCTATAGCATTTACAGTTTATGTAGATCACAGGGAAATGTTTTAATATGCATAATTGCATTTAAAAAAGCAAAATATCACTCTAAAAACAGTTTTTTAAAAGGGTTTCTAACTTGCTTTTATACCTCTTTTTAGTTTTGGTGCTGGCCCAGAGGTTTTTGTCTTACTTTATTTGTAATCTTTTATCTTTTATGTCCTGACTGATGGAACTAAGGGTGTTTTAATAATGTACAGACAGCTCGTGCTGGTTTGTTTATGTTTGTGTATGCTAAGTGTGTAATGGATGAACCCACCTGTCTACAAAAACAAATCTACCTGCAGGTATAAACAAAGTTAATAACCTAACCTATTAACCTTGATTTTGATGGTAAACTAAGCAGCCATTTGTACATTATTATATTCTAAAAACAATGATACAGCAAATATTCCTTACAGACAGTGTCAAATTGAAAACAAATCCAGTCAACATGAATATTTCACATTAAAGTGTGATCACTGTGAACACCAACACTGAGATCTGTCATCACCAACTTCTTCAGGCTTGATGAACCATATTTAAACAACAACAACATAAATATATCGCAGTTTGATCCATCTAATGACTTTGTTTGACATAGTGACACTCACAAGAGGTGGAAGTCCTCCCAGATACGCCGGCCAGCTACAAGAGTAGACTATAGGTCTGCCTGTGGCGTTCAAAGCCAGGGACATCAGTGGGTAACCTGTACACACAACATAGAAATAAATGAACTCTCTACTGTCCACTATTTATCTTTAACCCTATAACGCCAAATGTATCATATTTGATACACGAGTTTGAAACCCTCTACATGATCAGTGTGATATTTATTTTCTTGACAAACCCGATGAATACAATTAGATAGATGCAATACAAAGATAATCCACCAGGGGGAGACATTTGTTCACCAGAGGTCTTTCCAGTGAAACGACAAGACAAGTCATTAATGAGGAAGGAGGCAGAACTTTACCAATTTTAATAATAATAATAATAATAATAATAATAATAATAATAATAATAATAATAATAATAATACTACATAGATTTTTATTGTGCTTTTCAAGTCACCCAAAGCGCTTTACATCCCTTATCCATGATTCATTCACTCTCACATTCTCCCTCTGGTGGTGGTGAACTACATGAGTATCCACAGCTGCCCTGGGGCAGACTGACGGAAGTGTGGCTGCCATTTCGTGCCTACGGCTGCCCCGACCACCACCAAACATTCATACACATTCATACACCAGTGTGAGTGGCACTGGAGGCAAGGAGGGTGAAGTGTCTTAGGGACTGACTCGGAGGGAGCAGGATTTGAAGCATCAACCCTTTGGTTATTGGACGACCTGCTCTACTGCCTGAGCCAGAGCCACCCCTTTTGAAAAGGAATTACCAATTTGTTAGACATGTTTGTGTTCTATTATGTTCTATTTGTTCAAAGATAATATTTGAGCATTGAGACCTGATGTATCAAATATGATACAAAATTGAAACTCATACATGGAAATTGATATGTGAAAAAAAAAAAAAATCAATTATTTGGCTGTTCAGAAGGATCAATAAAGGCTCCAGTTTCAAAGAACTGGAATTTTCTGTCAATGATTTAATAGTTCAGGCTTTCCATGGTTAATAAGGAATGACACAGATGTACACTTACCCAGCATCTGCACTAAGGCATTTGAGTTACACCCGTCAAACTTCAGGTAGTCCACCCCCCAGCTAGCAAAGGTCTGGGCGTCGATCTTTATTTTATCCAGAGTGGTACCTGGAAACCCCATACATGTAGCTGTGCCCATGTCTGCATAGATGCCCAGCTTCAGTCCACGCGCATGGATGTAGTTTGCCAGTTTTGCAATGCCACCTGGGAATCTTGACAAAAACAAAAACATACAGTAATCCAGCAAGAACCCAAATACAACACAGTCCCATTAGCACAGAGACATTTAGGGGTCATTTTAATTAATGTGTGTCCAGAAACTCTGGTTAAATGGTCTGGTCCTGTTTTACTAGATGCAAAACTAGATGACCAATAGGTAGACCCAAAAATAGTCCAGTTGGGAGCATAAATGGTCCTGAAGGGGCTCAATAACAACCAAAAACATAAGATGGAGAATCCCTATGAATACTATATTTGCAAATTATCTAGCAATGGAATAAACTGGTCACAAATTAATACAAATAAAAAAAAAAAAAAAGAAAAGCATCACATTTAACAAAGACATCTATGGACGTCAAATAAACAATGAAAATTACATTTGTATAAACCCCAAATATCTGTAAAAACACAGAATAATTAGAGTTTTAAATATTTATATCAGCCCAGGAAAAAGAAACTCTTCCTTACCTGCAGCCCCAGATGGTAATCTAATATCTAAGCTTTCTGGTTGAATTTACAATGACCTCTTTGTAAATAAAGGATAGCTATTAAAGGGGAGTCAGTTGTACTTACATTTCATAAACAGTGAAATATTGAGCATGTACATCAGCACCTTTGTGACAGACATCTAAACAGCGATGACAGACCAACCTGATGGGATCTGGCTGCAGTCTCCCTTCTTTGTCTCTCAGCATTGACATCCAACAGTCGTCTATAATCACATACTCGTAGCCAAGCTCCTTCCAGCCGTCCTCATTAAGCCGGTCAGCCATGTCCCTGAACAGAGCCTCACTGGAGGACGACAGTAACCAGTCACACACATCACAACAGTGGTTCCAACCTTGTTTGGCTCATCACAAATTTTTGGTGATCCGAGACATTCAAAACGGAGACATTTTTTTGTTAGAATTAATTTGTTTTTGATCGTGTAATAGTCTGCTATACTGTGCTCCACATAAACGTTAATTTTAGGCACATTTAGTCTATGTAATGTATATTTTATGGACGGAGGCAGAAAAGTCAGGTTCAGATTACTGCACAATGTCAGAATTAGATTTTTAGTCCAGCTTGGATTTATAAGGCTGACAATTAATACTGAACAAACAATAACTAAACTATGAATTATAAAAGAGCTGCACCATCTGAAACTGACCACAGTGAACATGTGACAGATAAACAGTACCACAGCTTCAGCTTCAGTTTGTCATGTCCTTTATGTATGTGATTGTCTCTGTCAACTCACAATAGATTTTTTTACCAGTATTTTTTTTTTCATTCAAGCTTTATTAAGGACACATAAACTACGTCCATAGGATAAGATCAAATAAAAGAAGTAAAAAAGGAAAAGAAATAGCATATATTCACACTTTGCTTGCACATAAAGGCTCATTCGCCAGTGAAACCACATTATAGATGTAAACCTTACAGAGCTGATCTTGGGACAGACCAGGGCTTGTACAATAGAGTTTGATGATTCTGTAACTCTGAATACGTAAGATGTCATATCGCAGCCGCACAGCATCGAACATGACAATCAACAAACATCTGACTGGCACTAGATTGTTGTTGTGTGTTTTTTGTTTTTTTTGTTTTTTTTATCAATTATTAGAAATTCCAGGTGACTCCACGGTTGAAAAACACTGCATTACACCATTTATTTTTATTTATATGTTTTAAACAGTTTGAACTTTTCTTCCAAAAAGTAAAGCTTGTCAAAACACATTTTAATTAGCAGGAGAATGTAAAACTATTTTAAAATTTCAGATGTATTTGGTCAAATATTGGCCGCTGGCTGAGGTGTAGTAACTTAGGTTTTGTTTTAAAAGTATTTCCTAAACTTTCGTACCTGATGCAGTTTTCTGGATCATCTTTACAGTCGATGTCGCAGCGAAATCGTTCCCAGGCCATCCAGCCCATGGGTGGAGTCCGGACTAAACCATCGTCCTTGGCTGCAGTCAGTGACATCAGGGCCAGGAGCTGCAGAATAACTGCTATGGGCCCCATGTCTACGCGAAAGAAAAGGAAAATTCACTTAAATACATACACAATGGTAAGGATTTTAACAGTGTGCAACTACTTTCAATGTTTTTGTTCTTGGACAAGATACAATAAACCAGGGGTGTCAAACTCAATTTAGTTCAGGGGCCGCATTCAGCCCGATGTAATCTCAAGTGGGCGGGGCCAGAAAAAAATCATTCATTCATTCATTTTCCGAACCGGTTTTATCTTCACTAGGGTGACGGGGAGACCAGTAAAATACTAGACACAATAACCTTTACAAAACAATCCAAATTTTCACTTTGTTTTATGTGAAAATATGAATAACCTGAACTACCGTGTACAATCTGACATTTATTAAGAAAAATAAGCAAAGTTTAAGCAACATGGTGTCAATGTACACAATATAGAGATCACTATGAATCTATTATTTCATTAAAATTGGACTATTTTTTCCTTAAAAATATTGAAGTTGTTCATAACTGTTCAGGATATTCACATTTTGACAATAGTTTAATTTCTAAATATAAATATTTTTATAATGCAATTTGATACTTGACAAATTACTAGGGCTGTGTATTGGCAAGAATCTGGCAATACGATAAAAATCACGATACTAAGATCACGATACAATATATCATGATACTGTTAAAAAAGGCAGTTTATTGTTTATCTATGTTTTAAAAAGGATTATTTCCTTGAAGAATTGAATGAGACCAGATATATGCACAAATACTAAACATTTTTATTTGATAACAACAGGATCTAATGCTGTATCACAAAATGTTAAAACTTAAATTACATTTTACAGACATTTACAGTTTAAGATCCTGCCCAAATGTTCATATTCTATTAGTTCATAACATTATTTTGGTGCGATCCTAACAGAGGAACAGTAAAAAGTGCTTTTAGGATGCTTCAAACAACCATTATTTAATAAAACAGTGTTAAATAATAATAGATAAAGAATAAGTAATAAAGAAAAACAACAAACAAAAATTAACTTTTGCTATATCTGCATTTGAATAAATACCTAAAAATATCGATACACTACTTTTTAATATCGATACAGTATCGTGAAATTAAATATCGCAGAAGTGATATTTTCTAACACCCCTACAAATTACAATATCTAATGTCTTCAGTGCAATTTTTTAATTTTGTAAATTCATCTTGCGGGCCGGGTTGGAACCTGCGGCGGGCTGGTTTTGGCCCCCAGGCCGTATGTTTGACACCCCTGCAATAAACTCTTGGGCTTCTGCATATTTCACTTTGTCTCTAATTCTGTCTGTTTCCTGCTTTCCTGTGAAATTTAAGAAATTAATGAGAAATTTGTAAGAAACTCAGTATGTTTGGCTAAATTAGGAGGATTCCATGAATGAAGTCATTAGGCATAAATATCAGTGAAATAAGTATAAAAAAGGATACACATCTAATCAGTCTTTTCTATTTAAATAAATAAAAGTTGATTGATTTAATACATAAATACAAAATAAGATGATAATGTTCCAGATCCTCCATTCTACAGGTCATTTATTGTAGATGTTTCATTTCTTTTTCCATTTTCATCCTGTTTTTTTTGGCTCTTGTAAAACATTATTAACTCCAATCTGTGAAAGTTAAACAATCTTACTTTAGGTGCAAATGCAAAACAAAAATGATTTATGCAAAAATATCTGTAAAGAATTACAACCTATATTAGCAGGTTCTTCATTTGGAAACTAAATAAATAAACAATAGGATTTAAAGGCAACATCAGCAAATACGTGATAAGTGTAGTTAGTGTTTCCGAGGGGATTTTATCTTGTTTTTATCGTTCTTTTATTGAAAGTCTTTTAATGTTTTTATTCATTTCCTGGTTCCATGAACTGTCGGTAAAGGACAGAAACGGCTTAAACCAAATTGTTAAAATCTGCTTGAAGATTACTGGAGTTCAGCTGACAGACCACAGCTCTCTATGGGAGAAACGAGTGGTCCAGAAAGCCAGGGGAATTCGAGATCAGCCTGGACACATTTTCTATCCTGACTTTTCTCTCGTGTCCTCTGGGTGGCGCTACTGTGCACCCTCGGACAGGGGTGTCAAACTCATTTTAGTTCGGGGGCCACATACAGTCCAGTATGATCCGAACTGGGCTGGAGCAGAAAAATAACCTAAATATCCTCTCCAAACTCCAAAGTTTTGTCCATGTTTTGAGTGAAAAATGTAAGATTACAATTATGAAAATATTTACATCTACAAACTATCCTTTAAAAAACATGAAGCATGAAAAAAAAATTAAGAAAAAAGGGCAATTTTAACAGTAGTACGTCCAGTTTGTCATTTCTACAAGTATATTATAATGTACAGATCACAATGAATCTACAAAAACAAAACATTTAATAACACAGAATATTGGTACACTTATACTGACTTCTATTGAAACATTTCAGGTCGTTCATATTTATTCAGGTTATTCACATGTTTTGGCAAAAGATAGTTTGTAAATGTAAAGATTTTTAAGTATAGTTTGACTTTTTTTTTTTACACTAAAACAAAGACATACTAAATTAAATTTGTCTGTATGAGCACCTGAACTACATGATTTGAACGTCCTTGACTGTTCATATCTTTAGTGTAATTTTTGTATTTCACTAATTCATCCCACGGGCCGGATTTGGAACCTGGGCCATATATTTGATACCTGTACCCAAGGAAACCCAACAGATACTCCCATTCCCATTCATTTATTCCCTCTGCTATCAGGCTGATAAATGCCAGGAAGTGACTGAAGCTGATTGCTATTTATTCTACTTATTTATAGTGTTTTTTATTCTTTCTATCTTAGTCATTTCACTGCTTAACTTGTTGCCTGGTTACTGTTCTATGGTACTGACAGGGGAATGTGAATGTGTATGCGGCTGCCATATGTTGATGGGTCAAAACACGGTATTTGAAATCTCTCCGATGGGACATTTGACAGATTAGTGTTGATAAATGACCGACATTTTTACTTTTAAATTCATTTTTTGCTTTAGTTGGATCATAAAGGATTATCCAAAACAAGGAGCTACTTTATACTGAAATAAATATTGGAATGACAATCAATTAAAGTTCACTCTCTGATGGGACAGTACTGTGTTTTGACCCTGATACATACTGTTTTGCATTTGTTTGTTTGTCCCTATTTGTTTGGATGTTCAATAAGGCGGGGTAACTGGAAATTAAATTGCCCGTTGGGGATTAATAGAGTAGTCTGAATCTGAATCTAAGTGAGGTAACTTTCAGCTACACAGAACTGTATATTAGCTCCAAAAACTGCAGTATTCAGATCAGATGCTGTACTTGGAGAAAATGCGTTCCAGATTCTACCCATGACATGAGCTTAAGTCTGTGTTGTTTACAGTTCTGACAACGTACTCTGTGTTGATCTTTGGTCTCTATCACTGCCAGAACACACAAGACATTATCACCTGACTCAGTGCAGTGCCATAACTAGGACTAACATGAAAATATTCAGAATCACACATCTGCTGACCACCTGCACGATCAACCGCCACTTCTACAACTGAACCAGGGCAGACTTCCAATACCTGACCTCCAATCACTGCAGTATTTATACCATATATTAGAGACAAACATCAATGCAGCATCTTTTATTTTCATCTTAAACAGCTACATTTATCTTAGACTCCATATTTATTATGTTATATTGTAAATTTTTACACAACCAGTACCTTTTATTGCACAGTTTTAGTTTTTTACAGTTTCTCATGACGTAAATCAGCTTTTACATAGATCTGACTTCATCTGATTATGATCCATTAACCCTTTCATGCATACTGGCCACTACAGCGGACAGTTATTCTCTTGTATATTCATGGGTTTTGTTGTTTTAGTTCCATATCAACCAACAAAGTGGACACTAATGCACCATCCCATAATACACTGACATTCACACCATTTCTGTAACTTTATGTTCTTGATAAACCTGATCTGTGGTAACATTATTGAGCGTAAATAAATTGCTAATATTTATCAGACTGCAATTATTGCTATGAAGTGAGCAAGAGCTAGTATTAGAGTATGATAAAAGGTGAGAAAACACCAGATTCACTGCATCAAAAATGCTTTTGTTTCATAGTTTTCACACAGTTTATCACTTTCCGATATTGGGTTTTAAATACATGTTTCTTTGTTTCAAAATTTAACACATGGTGTCCAAATGAGTGGACATAGAAAAATAGGTTATTAAAAAAAAAAAGTCAATCTCATTGTTTTTTTACGCCCAAATATGGAGAAAGATTACTATCAAAAGTATTTATCCACGATTCTAACCATTCGTATTCATAATGTTAAACATTTGTATATCAATAAAAAACTTGTACACAAAATTCTGCTGTCATATGCATGAGTTTGATAAATTTAGGGTTAGGATTGTTTTTTTTTTTTTAACCTAAAAGTTGTGAGTGCAACTCTACTTTCTACGACTATGAAGTCTTCCCTGTGAGGATGAAATCAAGTTTATGGGTGCGAGTAGAAAAGCCCTGAAATGACACCACAGGTCACAGGGGAAGGTCATCGAACACCGATTACTCCAAACGCCCCGGCTCGTTAGCGTGCAAGCTAAGCAGTACCATCTTTCATCCATAAACTGTATATCAATTAAAACAGTACAATTTCATGAAATAAATAAATTACAAAAAAAGTGGATGTGTTATTTACTTTACCTGTGATGCGTTGCCTGCCCTGGTAGGTCCAACGCTGCCAGCCATCTTTGGCGCATGCGCGTTTGGAGCAATCGGTGTTCGATGACCTTCCCCTGTGACCTATGTGAGGTAATTTCAGGGCTTTTCTACTCGTACCCATAAACGTGAATTCGTTCTCACAGGGAAGACTTCATAGTCGTAGAAATTAGAGTTGCACTCACAACTTTTAGGTTCATACTCGTAAAAACAATCCTAACCCTACATTTATCAAACTCATGCATATGACAGCAGGATTCTGTGTACAAGTTTTTTATTGACATACAAATGTTTAACATTACGAATAGGAATGGTTAGAATCGTGGATAAATATTTTTGATAGTAATCGTTCTCCATACCCAAAGAGGAACAAAAACACTCAGGAAATAAATCTTAAGGTTCGCATAATTCACGCATCACATGGTAAAAGACAATTATTGAAAATATTAAGAACTGAACAAGTACATGGGTGTTATGATGGATTTGAAAACTTAAACTACAATGAGCATTTGTGTTCTACATTCTAATTTAGAACTTTTCAGAATCAAATGGTCGAGTATTATTAGGTATTGTATAGCAGCATGGATTGGCATCCTCAGTACAATTAAAAATTAATAGCAAAAGTATTAACCTGTTCAGAATAGGGAACGTGAGGGAGGAAAGAATATCCTGCCTTTCACTTCCTCTACAGACAATCCTTCACACGTCTATTATGAACTATTACCCTTACACTGCAAATGATTTGGTTCTTACCAAGACATAAAAACTTGGATTTAGAAGTGTTAGATAATTTATCATCTTTTAGGAGTTAATTTCTTATTTTAAGTGTTCATACATCTGTAGACAGGCTTATTTCTAGATTTAACAATATTAATTCAAGAAATGTTGTCAAGTGAATTATCCTGCTGCATGGACAGATGTTTCACTGTTTTGACGACCGTTTTCCTCAGATTTTGTGTTTTTATCTTGTTTTTAGACACCCCTTTTTTGCAGTGTAGGTAAACATTTAATAACCAGTAAATGCAAAAGTAATAGGTTTTACTTTCTGCCCATTTCAATAACTTAAACAGTTTAAATCTTGCATATTGATGTATCCTTTGCATTCTTTCACAATCCTTTTCTTCATGTTATTGGTATAGATAGGATGGATGGATGGATGGATGGATGGATGGATGTTCCAGCAGTAACAGTAGAAACGTATAATAAAGTTAAAATACAATAGAATAAAGGCTAAATATATACAAGAAAGACTAAAAATATACAATAAGGGCTAACCTAAGAAAATGAGATATGAAATGTGAAATATAAAGATGGTAATGAACATGAAATACACAGATGGAATTGAAGTATACATGATTCTATAGATAAGGAGAGTTAGCATGAACTATAAAAAGTTTGAACGTATATTAACCCAGGATGTT
>JAQQZY010000009.1:24120978-24136964 GCA_030068375.1 Ostorhinchus rueppellii | reverse complement strand
GTAGTTCTGGAACAATGTGGCAACAAACCAAGATGGAAACTGTGTCTGTGGCGCCATCTGATGGACAGAATGAAGAAATACACCCCAATATGGGGCCATAACACTGACAGTAAGTTTTGGCATTGAAACATGTAATTGTAAACATGTAATACAAACATTGAAAAAACTCAATATTTTTCAGGATATTTTTTGTATTATGTGTTTTATACTGAGCCCCAGACATGATATCGGAGAAAAAAAAAATATAACATTCCCATGAAATAATAATTCGTTCCCACGAAATCACAGCTGGGTGATAGACAGATGGGGTTGTGTGTGCTGCAGAACGGATAACTGCCACCTACTACTGAGTGCGGTGTGTTGATCAAAAACCCAGATTTCTACGTGTCACGAAGTAGTCTCTAATTTTGACCTTGTTAGATTACCTAGCTAACTCTGCAGAGCTAACCCGATCTGCGTCAAACTCTGTTCAGAGCTGAACTGAATTGAACATCGGCAGTAAAACTTCCTTTTCACGACAATCTTATTCAAAAGTAGCATCATGTGTGTCATAAGCTCAGCTCAGGGAATACATAAACTGCAACAGAAGGACGCCATGCATTCAAAGGCGCTCTCAAGGTATCATGGTGCTTAGAGCTACGACGGAGTATTAGGGCCACGTTGTGAAAAAAAATTGGGGGAGGATGTCAAGAATAAAGTCGAAATGTCGAAAATAAAGTCGAAATATTGACATACTGGCTGGGTGCCAACGTTTGTAGGCCTACATCGTCTGAAAGTGAACTCATGATGCTGTACAATTGTTGGCACCTATAATTACCTGAGTGAAGATGGCCCCCACCCAATGGAAATCTCTGGATAAATAGTTTCATTCGTTCGTGCTGTTACTGTTTCAGTCCGGGAGCAGCGGAAGAAGAGGGACATTCTAAACGTTTTTCATTAAAAAACAAAAACAATGTGGTTTAAATGTCCCAGAACAGTGATCATCATCAAAGTTCATGTGGACATCTGTAGTCATGTCTAATTTCACCTCTGTAAAAAAAACTGAACATAGTTTAATCTTACAGTACTGTTCATTCTTATTTCATTCATTCATTTTCTGGACCAGTGGTGGAGGCACCGGAGCCTCTGCAGCATCAGAGATGTTCACCATAATTTGATGATGAGTGATGCTCTTTTCAGACATGAATGGACTGAGCAGACAGGAACTAAAGCTGATGTGTGTGTCGGAGGGTTAGTGTCTTTAACGTTCATGTAGGAGCCATATATTGTCACTGGTGGATTATTCATCTTTTGATTTGTTTGGTCTGGTTGCTACGGTGATGTGTGGGGTTTGGGTCACGTGGGCACAAGGGTGATGCTCATAAGTTATATATACGCAGCTGAATTACCTGCATGGGGTGAAGAAAGGCGAGTTCTAGGTAGCCGTAATTTTTGTTGAGCGTCTTTATTCAGTTTCAGTTCTTGTACACATTCAGATAGAGCACATTTAACATCTTCTGTGGGTGTGTAATGACGCTGTGTAGCCGCAGTAAAAGACATAAAACTTACCTGGACTCAGAGTGCTTCCTAGAAGGAGCTGCAGTGCGTCACAAATATACAGGACCTGATCTCTGACGCCCTAGCAACTATAAAAAGGACTCTAAAGTCGCAATAGTTCACTTCCCTCTGTTATTCTTGTGTCTGTTTTATTCCTATACATTTTTCTATAAATGTCTTCATCTGATGTCTTCTTATGATTCCTAATTTCTAACATTACGGGTCAATTTACCCTCAGTAATGTGTGATTTCAGCACCACGGACAGCGTACGATCCCAACCACATCAAATGTGCATCATTTTAAAACCCTTAGGGCCTGATTTACTGAAGGTTTGCTTGTGTAAAAATGTGTGCAAACTGGACTGCACAAGCAAAATCATGTTGAAGCTGTTTTACTAACAGTAAAAGCTGCAGAAGGCTCCGGTGCCTCCGACCGTTCCAGGAAATGAATGAATGAATGAACAGTACTGTAAGATTAAACTATGTTCAGTTTTTTCGCAGAGGGGAAATTAGACATGACGACAGATGTCCACATGAACTTTGGTGAAGATCACTGTTCTGGGACATTTCAACTGCGTTTTTTTTTTTTAAATGAAAAGTGTTTAGAATGTCCCTCTTCTTCAAACTGAAAGAGTAACAGCACAAACGAAGCACAAACAAACTCCACCTTTTCTGCTCAATTTTGAGGAAATGGGAGCTGGCTGACCTCGGAATGACCTATAAAAGAATTATTAATAACTCAAAAACCAAAACAAATGAAGCATGGATGAATGAGACTATTTATCCAGAGATTTCCGTCGGGTGGGGGCCAACTTCATGCAGGTAATTACAGGTGCCAACAATTGTACAGCATCATGAGCTCACTTTTAGATAATGTAGGCCTACCAACGTCGGCACGCTGTCAATACCTCAATATTTCGACTTTCTTCTCGACTCTGTGTTGCGACTTTATTCTTGATATTTCGACTTTATTCTCGACATCCTCCCTCAATTTTTTTTTCACAATGTGTCCCTAATACTCCGTCGTGAGCAGTGTTTCCCAACTTTCTTTTTCTTTTCAACAGCGAACCCAAAGCATCACTTACTCTGCTGTTTAAGCAGCAGCAAGTAGATACACAGGTCAATTTAATACATGTTGACATCTAGTGGAAGAATAGTGCAGCAACAGTGTCACTTTTTGCAAAGTAATAATAATAATAAGAAGAAGACCTTTATTTCTCCCACAGTGTGTAAATTTACATAATTACAGCAGCAAGAAGGCTGAAAAAACTGTACAGTGTAGGAACCTCAAGAATTAGAATCTGTAACAAAACATAAAAAGCTGTTGTTCACACTAAAATAATAATTAAATAATAATCAATCATGCTAATAAAAATAATCTAATCAAATAATGTCAGAAACACGGGGAAATAGGTTATTTAATCATAGATTGAGAATCTGTATACTTGTTAATGCTAATAAACTATTAATTTTGTTTTGAGGTGAACCATGGACATTCGGCTGCGAGAACTTTTGAAGGAGCGCAAACGGCAAGATGTGATACAGAAACTTGAAGAAAATGTAAGCCACTCCAACTGCTGTTTGTGTGTTCGCACGCGTGCTTGTGTTTGTGTGTGTGTATTTCTATTTCAAAGATAGTATTGACTGAAAGTTAGTTTAGAACATGATCACACGAGAACAGATCGAGCCAATGCATAAATTCACTTTTTCAACTTTATCTAGTTGCAAAACTATGCAGACTCTCAACAAAGGTTATATGCTTTAATTTAAAATCATTGTTAGAGCCATTTTTATGTTTTAATGGAAAATGTATATTTATATATTTAGTTTTTATATTTAGAATTAATACCTTTACAGAATTCAAGTTAATGTAGGAATATAAAAATTATTGTATGCCTATTTAGTGATATAGGAATTTATTTAGTAGTATAGTGTTTTACCTAGATACTAGTTACTGTGGTGCATAATGATTGGCTGCTGATTTAATATAAAACCGTCAGGACGCATGAAGATTCCAGAACAGAAGTCACGAGCCATAGGAGCATCACAGTCTTTTCGCATCACGCTACAGAGAGATAATTATTTAGAAGTTAGGAATTCATCTTTTGTTTTGTATGATTTTAAGTTTCAGTAAAGAAAGACATCAAACTCAAGTTTTGAATTTGAGACTTTTTATTTCTGTTACGTGTCGCGTCCGAAAGTACTTTGAGGTTCGAGGCTAGTGAGTCACCTGCACTCACACTTAACACTTTCATTTGTTATACAATTTATTTTGAAACAATGTTGGACATTTTCATTATTGCTCATTGATCAACATGATAGACATGAATACTACTCACACTAGAAACTTATCTGATCATCTGCTCACTGAACTGTGACCTACTTATTATTTTACACATCTTTTGTAAATGTGAGTAGTTCTATGAAAATCCTGTAGTTGGTTCCACATGAGTGGTTTTCTCTATAGAAGAGAACATGGAAATCAAGACAAACCCTCACTCTACCTGTTGATATTCCACGACTGTCAGCCAGCGATCGTCCCCTAGCCCTAGGCTTGTTGGAGGGTGGTCTCTCTATTCCAGCTGTTGCTCGTAGAATGGGTTACTCTGCACCAACAATCATGAACTTGAGACAAAGACATACAGGAACTGGCTCTGTGGCTGATAGGCCGCGCCCTGGGCACCAGAGAGTAACGACTCCTGCTGTTGACCGGGGAATTGTGCTGCTGCATTTGCGTGATAAGTTCAGGACCGCGACCCAAACTGCTGCAGAAACACCAGGGAGGAATCAACCTCACATCAGCAGTAGAACTGTCTGCTGCCGTGATGTCATCCAAGCAAATGGTGGTCATACTCCATATTGAGCACAATGTTCACCATGTCATTCTCTTGGAAGTTTTTTATGAATAAAACCTTATTTAAATGTCATAATTAATTTTTCGTTGCAAATACATAATAAACTATCCATGTGGACAATATCTATCTATATCAAAGACTTTAAACTTTAAATTGTAACCAAAACAGAAGTGTTGAGTTTTCATTGCCTCTGAGTGTATGTATGATTATTTTAACTGAATAGATACTTATGTTAATACATTTGTCTCTAATGGGTCCTATCTCCACCACATAGGTAAATGGGAAGAAAAAAAAAGATTTTAAAAATTCATAAAAAATGTCAACTTTCACCTGCCATTCCAAAAATGCAATCACATTTATTCTGGATCACTGGCAATCTATAAACCCAGTTTGGTATGAATTCAACCAATAGTTTTATGGCTAGAGTGCTAACAAACAAACAAACCAAACTAAAAACAATACCCCTTCCTTCCCTGTCAGGCAGCTGGGTAATAAATATTTAATCATAAATATTATGGGTTCATTTTCAACCTAAATTTCGATTGTTTTTACTTTAATGACCTCTTATGGCCCACGTGCAGCACTTTCATCACATCAAAGACAAGGATGTTTGGCACCTCCTCATCCTCATTTCATGTAGGACTATTAACATATGAACCCTCTTTACATATCACTGTTTTCATCAGCTCTCACGGGACACTCTTAATGCATTCCACGCTGCTACCAGAAGACTGAACATAACTCCATAAAATCCTGCAGATCCCAGAGAGGCCGTCAGGAGTCCGTCCACACCCACAACCGTGGCCCCCATCATGATTGTACCAAGTATAGCAGAATCCACAGCAGCCTCCTGTAAACCATCCACTCTGTTCCTGTGGACGTACTCTTGTGTGTTCTCCATACTACTCAGGATCCAGACAGCAAAAGGAAAGATTACAAGTATGACTATGGTATTGGAAGGGAGGAAATACGTGATTGCAACAACAGCCAAAAACCAAACACTCCGCACTATCACGGCAGGACAGTCTTCTTGTGCTCTTCTGACTGTCAGACCCAGAGAGATCCCAGAGGCTCCAGCAAAGCCTAATATTAGTCCAAGTTCTGCTCCTGCACCGAGATACTTCTGAAAGAGGCTGTGAAGGTTTAGGTCTGGGGAACTTATATCTAGGTTGTATAGGATCATAGCTGCAGGTCCACAGATCCACAGAGACAGGCCTCTAACAGCTTCTTCCTCCCAGGACCTGGCTGTCAGAGCCCCTATTATAGCACCTATCAGTCCAGTTAACATCTCTACTGTATACACCAGAGATTTAACTGTGTTAACTGTTTCCATGGTAACTGAATGCTTTAGGGAATACCTCATGATCCTGATTCCTATGAGAATTCCTGTTGCTGGTACTAGCAGGATAAAGCTAAGTATGATGTATCCAGTGGGCTTCCTGAAGGCGATTTTATCTGCAAGAAAACCCATTAGACACAAGCTTGGGAGCACAATGAACACAATTTTATCATCAAAGTCATGAGCTGAGCAAACTGAGGAATGCATGGTCACAAATGTCACCACGAACAAGACGAGCATTCTCGATGGTGTCATTCTCGGGTTGTTTGTTTTCTGATATATGAGGAGTAAGGTGAAGCTGAGGATGAAGCCTGTCACAAACAGACCTTTCAGTCCCAGAGTCATCAGCATGATACTGATCAGTCCGATGAGCTCTCCTGCCACTCCACATCCCAGACAAACTGAAAGTCCAATCCACACTATTGTGGGTAAAGATGACGGTTGTCTCTTCATTAATTGCGCAGTGACAACCGAGCCAAATGAGATCCCACAGGCTACAGATAAGAAGGCCAGACCGAGTCCGAAGCAGCCCAAGAAAGATGACAGTCCATGCAGACCGATCACTTTGGTGAGACGGTGAACCTGAGGATACCAGGTCACAGATATCACCTCTACTGCCTTCTCTGCTGCCATGTTGAGAGTTAAAGTTGCAGTGATGACTTTCAGCGGAACTCCCAGTAGTACATCTGTTAGAAATAAAAGCACAAAAGTAATTTTTTTTGTTTTTGTCCTTTATTTAGCCAATAGGTTGTTTGCAGAGGGCAGAGAGTGACTATTGGAGAACTCCTAACTGGATGAGACTGTTGTGCTGGGACCTCTTTACCCGTGAACGTACTCTGGTTATGTAATGTACCAGAATAGAACCCAGAAGCAGACCAAACAAGAATGTCTAAAGTTCAAAGTCTTTACTGAACAGTTTTTCAGAATAACACAAATAATCAGAACAGTGATCAGAATCTTCGTCACTAATAGGTGCATAGAATGAAACACAAAACAGAAGACAAACAGCACAGATATGACAGGTTAGGGAATAATCAGGACACCAATGACATTTTCACTTCTTGAAGACTCAGAGCAGCTAGGTAAGTACGTACATACATGACAGCAACACTATCTCCATTAGGACCCAATAAACGTAAAACATAGCTGTCCTCTTATATCCTGACCTAATATAAACAGACCAACCAAAAAATATGCCTGACTAAAACCATTCAGACACCCCAATCATGGCTGTATTAAACAAATCAACCAATTATCAATATGCATTATTTATACTCTAAGAGGGAATTTATAACAATGACTTAATAGAAAACACTGTCAAAATGCCTCTGGTTTGAGTCATTTAGTGTCACTGTTGCGTATAACTTTAAGAAACAACACTGGGCCTATAAGCCATGAAGACCCAAACAGCCACTGGTGGCCAAGACCGTCTACTGATCTAAACTGTTTCATACTTGTTGATCCACTAAGCCTATCGATGCATGTAAATAATTGGTGCAAAATACAGTTTATCATCTTTTCATGGTCATCAGATATGACCTATTAAGATGTTAAGAGGCTCTGTAGTGAAACACCATCATCTTCTACAACAGGGGTGCCCAACCCTGGTCCTCGTGAGCTACTATCCTGCATGTTTTAGATGTGTCCCTCTTCCAACACACATGATTCAAATGATGAGCCTAACATCAAGCTCTGCAGAAGTCTGATAACAACTGTCAGGTGTGCTGGAAAATGGAAACATCTAAAACATACAGGACAGTAGCTCACGAGGACCAGGGTTGGGCACCCCTGTTCTACAACATTGACTCACCAGTAAAACCCATGAAGTTTGATCAATTACAGCGGATGGAGAACAGAGGCAATTTCTCAAAGACTGCAAGGGAAGCTCAGCTTCCCCTAAAATGTCAAATATTAATGGTCAGATATGTACAGTCATGCTGACATTTCATTGACCACAAAAATGTTAGAATCAGCTACTTATCACAAATCAACTGAGTCGATGTTGTTAACTTATCAAACATTCCCATAGCGCCGTTTTCATTGTCAGTGCAATTGCCCATTGAAGTTCTTCTTCTGTGGTTTTATGGTGGGTGGTGCTCAGCAGCTTTGGCATTTGCGCCCTCTAGTGTCTCTGCTGTGATATGAACCAGAGCACTTCAATGGGACAGTTTTTTTTCATTGCCTCCAAACTCGATGGTCATTGGATAAATGTCACGATTTTGTTGCCTTCGGCTGGCCTGGATGCTGAGATTCCACATGATGATTGGAGGATCAGTCAAAAGGCTGAATCCCATTTAATTGACAGGTATTTTCAGATATACACCGTCACTTGACTGCTCAGCTTGTCAGTCCCATCGTGGATTTTGCAAGTGAAGTCGTAACTAAGACAAACTGCGACGCATTTGTTGGCATTTTCTCAGTGAAATGACTTGTTCACTTCTTACACTGTAAATAAAGAGAATCGTTGACTCGGGGCTCCATTGATGTTGTCTTTTCAGAGTTGCGGTGCAACCGCTTTGCTCCCGGTGAAACTACTCCGGGTTGACCAAACTATCTCAGATCAGCTGTTGCACCGAAAAACCCCGACTTTCCTATCTCAGGGTTGAGCCACTCAGAGTTCAGGGTTAAGCTCAGAATGGGTTAAACCGGATTGGCGAAACAGGCCACTGTGCTTTAGGTCTTTGAGTATTCATCAGCTGTTTTTACACTGAAAGTGTGTCTGAAATGCATGCCTTTCACTTTGTTAGAAAGTAAAATTATAAGTGAATCACAAAATAAGCTACTGAATCACTAAACATTACTTCTGTCCAATGTTTCTATCACCCACTGGCGCCTGTTTGTGCTGATACTGAATGTTTATAAAACATTCAGTGCAGATTAACAGGTCTATCTCTAATTTATTGTTCTCAACAGAGGTTATGTAAAAAAAGCGACATGTGTCTGTCACGCCACAACAAATCTTATCTTACAAGTCTGTCCATTTAATCTAATAATAACAACAAACTAACAAATAACTTACCCATTTGTGTTCTTCAGCCTTTATTCTTCCATCAGTTGTTTAAAAAGTAAAACTGTCTTTAATCAGCACGTGGAACTGTGTGGAACACAAGTACAGAAATGAAAGTGAAATACTAATGCATGACAAAGGAATATATAGTGTTATGCCACATGACAAAAACCACATTCCTTCATTTTAGTTTCTGTTTCAACATTTCAGCTCATCCAGACTCTGTAAAAGTAGTTTATATATAATAGAATCCTATTTCAAGTACAATTTTGATATGAGGTGGGCTTTGATTACATGCACATACAGATAGTTCACTCATAAAGACCCAGCGCTACTTATATTTCAATTTCCTAGTGAAATTTTCTCTATATTTTACTTTTCTTGAAAGATTTCAAGATTCAAGATTATCCACATTTATTTATAATGTTGTCCTCTGTATTTTATCAGTATAACTCATGTATTTTCCTATATTTAAGTTGCTGATCATGAAGAGGTTAATAAAAGTGCAGATTAAAGTTGAGGGTTATTATATCAAAAACAGATAATGGGGCTTTAACTAAACATAAACCAAGCATTTCCATCCGCTGTCACGGATCAAACTCCATGGGTTTTCCTAGTGAATCAATGCTGTAGAAGATGATGGTGCAACGTCTAAATGAGTCATATCTGATTACCATAGTCATGATAGTTAAAATAAAAGGCATGGATATTTTCCAGCCATTGAATCAAAGGGTGCAACTTATATTTGTAGCCTATAGTTGGGAAAATAAGATGGGACGTGAAGAGGAGGATGAAGATTTTACTAAAGGGTTGGATTTGTACATATCGGGTTGAACAAAACATTGTTTCTAGTAAAGAAACATGAAAATGGGTGATGTTAAATATGTATGAGAAAAAAACTGTTAAATAAGACTTTAGAAAAATATAAAACAAGAGAAAACTTGAGACGTGTTCAGTATCAATACAAAGAAAATACTTTGTCCTAAGCACTACTGCAGTGATCATTCCACACCAAACGGTGGCGCTCGTAAGAATTAAAAACTTAAGATATCGGAACCATCACTGAGTTTTTGTTCTCTCCCACGGAACCTATTAAACGTTACACCACCATGATGGCAGCTGTGATGGAAACACATGTGCAGAACTCTGGTAAGTTTTCTCTGTAATTAAATCATGTTTACCCACGGAAAACCTGAATTGCCTTATTTACGTTAATTTTGAACTGTAACCTTTCTGTGGAACTATTTGTTACTTGGTTGAATCCGCTGTCTTCTGTAAATAAGCTAACTAGCGTATTAGCATTAGCTCCTGTTAGCGACATGTTGGGTGTAAGATAACCTAAATGGTCTGAAATGTTTATTAAGTACACGAAAGATAGCCATGTAACATTCTTACCTTAAGTATTATCAGTGTAGGTGAAGTGCTGAAAATGTCTATGTTGATGCGGATGTTCCATCGACAGTAAACGAGCTGTTGTGCTAATGTATTAGCTCAAATAATCAATAAGCTAATGCAGTGTATTTATAAAAGAGCAGGATTGTCATTGCTAAGAATAGCTTAAAAAGGTAGAGGACTGTTAATTAGTCATCTTCCTGTAGTAAGGAGATTGTGAAGATCCTGAAGTCATGAAGTTCTTTAAAATTGATAAGGAAATTAAAGTAGTTTTCTCTGTAATGTAGTCTAAAAGGAAAAGCCTTCTTTTATAAACCTGTAAAGATTTATTCAGAGATTTCAACGAATTTATCAGTAGACCTTAGTGAGAAAACAAATGGTTGTGAAGACATAAATGTACAATTACGAATCAATTAATTTATAGACTTTGTAGACTTGTAATTATAAATTATGAAACGGGTCGTTAAACACTGCTTGTTATTGCCATTAAAGTTATTCCTATAATGTATGAGGGTTTAGTAACAGAAGTATGAAAATAAGGAATTTCTATATATGAGTGGTGTTAAATCTCATTGAACTTATTCACTAAAATACTTTTTTTTTTTAAAAATGATGAACGCTGAAAGTCATGCAAAAGTTGAGTAGATTTGTTTAAAATATATGATTTTGATTTGTATTTCATGACTTTTTTTCATATATTTTAGTTGATTGATGATGTCTGAGTTTGTAGGGTTCCAGCACTATCCTGTTTCAAAGTGGACATTGGTAAAAAAAAAAAAAAAAAAAATTGTCTTGTTGTACTGTTCATATTTACTTATCATAATACAAGTGGCTGACAAATCTAAACTGTACCTATGTCTTCCTGTTTGGTTGCGTACCAGATGTATCTTCCTTTGGCATATAGAGTACAAGCCTTTTTTTTCTGTTTGTCGACACAGAAAATCACTGCTGTCTTTTTTTTTTTTTTAATGTTTATTTTATCTGTCTTCAGAAGGGACATACTTAACCGATACTTCTAACCCTCTAAGATCAATACCTATATGTGTTTTACTGTAAATTTATGGATTTTCTTTGCTCCAAACTTCCAATCATCAGTGTATTTTTATGCATTTTCTTTGCAACACCAAAGATTTTTTGACATTTTTTTCCCAAGTCCTTATGACCTCAAACAAGTCTTTCATTAGCTTCATCCCAGTGTATTACTGCTTCTAAAATGTACTAAATCTGCACCATACCAATCTATAAATGACACTTGGCATAACAAGTTTCAGCCATAAAACTTAGTTTTGCACTTTATCGTCTATTTACCTGTTTAGTTTTAGAATGAGTTTAATTCTGTCTAGTTTTGATATTAATTCATGAATAGCGTTTTTTTCCTGCTTCAAGTCGACAGGTGTAAGTTGATCAGAACAAAGTAAAATGTCATTGTCTCAGGAATTTTCACAGGGGTTTGGTTACAAAAATAAAATTAATAATAAAAAGAAATATTGTCCAACCAGAAAACTCTTAACTGGTGAAATTATCATTTTAACGTATAATACATACTGGTTATTCTACTGTTGTAACCATAGTCTCTGTCTGAATGGCTCAATCTCTGTAATTCTTTGTGTTATAAAGAGGACGATGCAGAGCTTCATGGTGAAGACACTGACGACGTGAGTGAGTCTGAAGGAGGCAGCGAAGATGGAGGGTCAGAAGGCGAAGGGAGTGAAACTGGAGAAGGAGTTGGAGGGGAGGCTGAAGATGAGGATGGAGGAGAGGATGAGGAAAGGGATGAAGAGAACACCAACGCTGGATGGGCTGAGGCCATGGCCAAGATTCTGGGGAAGAAAACCCCCGAGAGCCAAACGAGCATCCTGGTTAAGAACAAAGAACTGGACAAGATAAAGGAGAAGGAGAAACAGGAGCAGCTGGAGAGAAAGAAACAGGTGAAGCATCTACATGGAGTTTGTTATTTAGTTCTGTTGTACAGTAGAGTGTGGTAGATGGTAAAAGATGAAGTGGGTCTTAAATTACATTAGAATCTTTGAAGTCAGGATCTAAATAATTTATGTGGAGAAAATTGTAATTCTAAAAGTTACTCTGGGTACCCAAAGAAGAAATATGAAGATTAAATGAGTACTATTTAACTGCAGACTTCAAATGAGTGGCAAATTAATCATTTTGTTTGTATTGTTAAAGTTAAGGTTTATTTAAGTATTTATTGTACGTGTTCACATGATGTTATAGTTGTGGAATAAGAATAAGCCTAATAATAGTTAATACACAAACCTCATGAAGAAATAGGCTTTTGTTTTCTTTAAATATCAGAACATCTTATCTTTTTCTCTCTCATTTAGTTCTTTTCCTTTCATTTGTAACTCATACAGTTTGGGAAACTCATAAAAATCCAGGTTCTGTTGAAGTCACTTTGATGTTTTTGTATTTTATATAATATGTTAAATGTGTGCGACCTAACTGTCATTTATGTCCATTAGATGGATAAGAAGCGTGAGTGGGAGATGATGTGTAGAGAAAAACCAGATTTGGTGAAAGACCGTGAGACTGAAAAGGCCCTGCAGAGGATTGCAACCAGGTACACGTCAGTTTCAATCTGTGATGTCCCAAATGAAGCCAAGTGCAGTGTCTGATCCCAGTGTGTGTTTGCTGCTCAGAGGGGTGGTGCAGCTGTTCAACGCAGTGAGGAAGCACCAGAAAATAGTCGACGAAAAGGTGAAGGAGGTCGGAGGCTCTGAGAGGAAGAAGGCCAAGATCCTGTCGTCGGTGTCTAAGAAAGACTTCATCGATGTCCTGAGGAGGACGGAGGGAGGCGGCGCAGTCAAAGTCAAGACTGAGCAGGACTCTGTAAGTGCACACGTTCCCTATCTTCTGGTGGTTTTTTTGTGGGAGGTGTTTTGGTTTTTTTATGTAGAGGAGTTTTACCCAAACATGAAAACACCTGAATCCATTTGTGGTTTTATCTGAGTAGTCTGATATCCTGGAAATGACAGTTTTTAGAACATGCATATAGAATTAGAAATTAGCAGTTGTGTTAAATACTGAATTTACTATAAACAGCTGAAAATAAACAAAAAGTATGTCCTGTACAATCAGTTCATGTATGTTCAGGGTCTAAAACCTGTATTTACAGAATGGGTTGTGAATGATTCATACACAGTATTAGTTGACACCATCAGCATTATTTTCTCCATCTGTGAGTCTGTAATATAATGTTTCTCCTCAAAGGTGCATATTTTGAACATGTTTCTTACCTCCTGCTGAATGGAGATAGAACATGTTTATGTGAAATGTTACTTTTACTCCTCGTCATGTAAATAACCTCATACGTATGAGAAAAGATGAAACCTTGTCATATTTTGCATAATGTCTGTTTTAAATTACTGTGTATTTTCATGATGTGGCCACATGGTGTCAGTGTTTCCTAAGGAAAGCCCAGTTGAGCTGCAGCTCAGTCTGATGTTTGGAGTTCAGCTGATTGTGTTTGTGTGCAGGCTCCTGCTGAGGAGGAGGACCAGAAACCAGCCTGGAGCGTTCTCAGAGACGACTTCATGATGGGAGCCACCATGAAGGACTGGGACAAAGACAGCGATGGAGATGGAGAGAACGAGGCTAACGCCAAAGGAGGAGACGACGACAGCGACTCGGACTGAAACCACATCAACACACTGAAGTGGCCATGATGCCTTCAGGGTCAGAATCCGGTGAACTGAGCAGGGCCCCGAGGCCTGGAGGGGAACTTGGACTGTGTTAAATCCTCACGTTCCGATGTCCGTTGACTATTTTCATAAGACGGTGGGTGTTTGTCGCAAAACTAAACGTGACGTAGAAACTGGAGGGACTGGACTCTGAATTTGTAGGAGCTGCAGGTGACCCTGCCGTCCATCAGTCACCATCAAGTCTACGCCTGTGTTGTGTACAAATAATTTTATAATCGAAATGTTTTTGTAAACTCTGTATATAGGACGTTTTGTACAGAGCTGGTTGAATAAAGAGCCAGTTATATGATAATGATCAGTAAATATGTCCAACCCTCATGAGACATAAACATACAGTGACCTTTCACTTTCATTTCAAGAATACAGATTATTTTATTTCTGTGTCTCAAAATGACAACCTGCCATCCTCCCACACTGCAAATAGGATCTGTTGGGCAGCACATGTTTATTGTAAATTTCCAGCAAAAAGAAATCTGCAAAGGACATCATCAGAACACATCCCAGACACGACGATAAAATAAAAACCTATAAGAACTTTCAGTTTTACATAGCTCTCTAAAGCGGAATCAGAGCTGAGTATTTCCAATCCTCGTGAATTCTCTTTAATTCACCAAGTTCTTTGGTTTATGAACCAACTTTGTAAAGTTCTCAGCTGTTAAAACTGTGTGTTTGAGCGTTCTAACATGCTGACTGAGGATGGTGAACAAGGTAAACACTCCACTGAGGATGCAGACTTCACTGTTATTTTTAGCAGAGTAGTTCGGGGTTGACATCGTATCATTACATCTTAAAATTTTAGGCGTAGTAAATTCTATTAGTACTTTGAATCATCAACATTCGATCTTAGAACAAAATAAAAGGTGGAAAAGTCTTTGTTGGCATCAGATTAGAAAACCTACAAAATGTCATTCATTTAATCAAATGTTTATTTTCTTCAAATCTGAAATAATTGCATTCATATCAGTGAAGGCAAAAGAAAGGACTCAAATCAGCTGGAATAAATAAATACAAGATGAAAATTTCAGTCAAATGAGTCTCATAAGAAATGGATTCTCAGTCACAGATGTAATGTATGATCAGTAAAGACTGTTACCGAACCCAAACGTGAATATTGTGGAGGCGGTGTTAGAAGGCTGATGATAATAGTGACCAAATATCAGTAATAATAAAACAAACATGGAATTCATCAGGGACGTGTATGAGTTCCACTGAAGTTTATGCTAAAGTTCAAATATACTCAAGTCCTTAGAGTTGTAAATTATTGGTGAATGTCAACAGTGATGATGAGCTTTAAAAAAATGACTTGACCAGGCCCTCTTCATCCTCCTCCTCCTCCTCCTGCCATAATGCCCTTCATCCTCTCATGATGACCCCCCCACCCTTGGAGCTGACGTGGCTCTTACACCTCTTTCCAACTTATTTTCCTTGGGGCCTTCCCGTGTCTGGCCCTCAGAGCAGTGGAAATATTTGCACAGGGTGTTATCTACGAGAGCCGGGGGGGGCGTCAGGGCGGGTCGGTCCGCCGGCCCTGTCTGCACCTCGCCGGACCCTCGTCTGTCACGGCGACGCTGCAGCCTGCCACTGTGGAATGCCGCCTTTTATCCCGGCCCTGTTGACGCACGGCCGGGGGAGCTGGGCCGGTGGCGTCGCCTCATTTACCGCCTTCGCTCCGTCTCTTTGACACTCCAGTCTCCTCCTCCAGAAGCTGCAGACCGTCCTGTCGCTTAAATCGCACGAAATGTTAAAACCAAAAGGGGTCACATGTGATTCCTCAAGACACGTTCAATCAACAGCCCCCTGAAAAGATACGAGGTCAACAGTTCTGGTGTGAAGTGATGAGACGTTACAAGAGTTTTCCATGTGCAAACACTGCATCACTGTTTCTTACAATCAGAGGTTTATATTGAGCAGATGAACTAAAGGTGACGCTGGATGGAAGATGACGCCAGTGCATGAAGAATTTGAACAGATTTTAACTTAAGTCACGGAGGGATTCAGTACGTACTTGCAGAAAACAAGTGTTACCAGTAGCTATTGTTAAACAGATGTAAAGTAACAGAGTACAACCACTTAAGTACTAAAATGCAGTATCTGTACTTTTTTGGAGTATTATTTTTCCTCCTACTTCCACTTTTACTGCA
>JAQQZY010000009.1:24020118-24032078 GCA_030068375.1 Ostorhinchus rueppellii | reverse complement strand
TCTATATGTCAGCCCTGCGATGAACTGGCGACTTGTCCAGGGTGTACCCCGCCTTCGCCCTAAGCAGCTGGGATAGGTTCCATGCGACCCCCGTGACCCTAGTGAGGATAAAGCGGGTATAGAAGATGAATGAATGAATGAATGAATTTTTTTTACTTGCGTTTTTTTCTTTCAAGTAGACAGTATTTTGGAGCGGGGGGAGGGGTTTGGTGTGAATTTGTGACAATCGGCATCAAGGGGTTAAATTGTTTTGATTATAATGCACATCATGACAGTTTACCAAATCAGATGATGAGTTTATGACAATATATAATAATAATATGACAATATAATATTCTGAATAATGACGGGCCTTTAGAAGTTATAGAAGATTAAGGAGAGCCAGTTTGTAGCTTAGAGAAATATGTATATTTTTTGGTCGAAAGAAAACATGAGTAACGACAAAAAAGCAGATGTAAACTGATCAGTGGTAATTTACACATTAGTAAATACTGATATGTATAAATATATAAAGTATGTGTTTGATCACAATGTATATTTGTTCAGGAATTTATTTGTTTAAAAAAATCAATAGAGTGAAATAACGCGACTGAGTAAAAACAACACTTTAACCTCCTTGTTAATGTCGAATATAAAGGGGTCATATTCATCTAAACCCACTTTTATTAGTCTTTGGTTCATTTATTTGTGTATTTGGACTCTAATAGTTCCAAAAGTTTGAATTTGAACCCTCCAGGTTTATGGTTATTATTTGTCAACAAGGACTATTTTGTTCTTCCAATTGGTTATTTTCTTAATGAATAACAATGAAATTGTTGATTTGAAACAAGTTTTTGACAAACTATGAAGTTATTAATGTTTTCTTGTTTTCATGACAGGTGGTTTAATACATTTGTTAAACACCGTATAGACCACAGGGTGTGTAAATGTTTTTAAAATGCATAATTCCATTTAAAGTTCCCAGAGTCAGAACCAAACATGGAGAAGCTGCGTTCAGCTTCTATGCTCTTCATGTCTGGAACAAACTCCCCGAAAGCCTCAGATCAGCTGAAACACTGAGTTTATTTCAAAGACCCGCCTGTTCTCAGCTGGATTTAGAGTTCTTACTCAGACGTTTAGATCTGCACAGTTTCTTTAAATTATTTTTTTTAAATAAATTTTACGATTTTAATGTCTGTTTTAATTACAATTTTTGTTCTTTGTGATTTTTATGTTTTTACAAGTTATATTTTAACTTTCTCTTTTCATGCCTGTCTTGCGATGCTTTTATATTTTATGTAAAGCACTTCGAATTGTCCTGTACATGAAATGTGCGATACACAGAAACTTGCCTTGTCTTAAAAACAAAAAGCAAAATAACACTCCTTCAAAGCAGCAAAGTGCTCAAAGTCATATGATTCCCGTATCTGCATTCCACTGTCATAAAACTAATAATACAAACTGGTGTGAAGACCTTTTTTGTTTGCTTTCATCCACAGATTTTAGGACACAAAGACCTGACGTCCCCAACGCAACGATACATCGACAGCAAAGTGGTGCGAACACAAACAGAAGGGGAGTGGCTTTCGTTCGATGTGACAGAGGCAGTGAGTGAATGGCTGAACCACAGAGGTAAGGGCCATTTTATCCCATAATGCACTGCAGCATCTTCTTACTCCATCTCTGCAATTCGCTCACGTCCTTGTTGTGAAACCTGTCTTTTCTCCGCAGACAGAAATAGTGGATTTAAGATCAGCCTGCACTGCCCCTGCTGCACATTTGTACCGTCCAACAACTACATTATTCCCAACAAGAGTGAGGAGCTGGAGGCACGGTTTGCAGGTTATTACAGTCAAAGTCATACATGTGAAAGAGTTGTAACTGTCTAATTACACTTACAGGCTGTCTGTCACTGCCGGAGCTACATTTTCTAATTGCTCATTCTTTTTTATGTTGCTAATAGTCAGTAGTAAATCTTTACATCAGAGAAGCCTTGGAGACCGTTTTTTTTTTCTGAAATCCCCAGACCATGAATCCTAATATTTATTTTGGGGATGTTAAGCATTTCCAAAGAGAATAAAACATAAAATATCTCCACAGCTTTTTGATGGATTGCCTTGACATTTGCTTCAGACAATCATGTTCCCCATAATATATTGCGATCCCATTGGAGATCTGAATTTTTCATCAAGCAGCATGATCATGTCAGGAGTACAGCCTGTCGCAGTTTCATTCATGATTGAGTG
Organism: Ostorhinchus rueppellii; assembly: GCA_030068375.1. Lineage (NCBI taxonomy): Eukaryota > Metazoa > Chordata > Actinopteri > Kurtiformes > Apogonidae > Ostorhinchus > Ostorhinchus rueppellii. The sequence goes on along the minus strand of JAQQZY010000009.1, from coordinate 24,029,853 downwards.
CCTGAAAACATTTCCATTTGCCTCAAGTTTACAGAGTGGAGACAAATTAAAGGAAAAGCCAGCATAAAGTGTCTTAGTAAGGTATTGTTCCACCGCATGCCTCCAGAATAGTTCCAGTGCGCCTTGGCGTTGTGTATTCATGTCTGTAAACCCTTCTTTCTGTACTGTGACCCTAGTCTGGCTCACAGGAAGTAGTCTGGTGGACCAAGTCAGCCATGGACGGGATTCTCTTTGGTTCAGAATCACAATACTTTTTATTGGGTATTACAGTCGCTTCATTCAAGTATAATAACGTCGCAGGAAAGAAATGATCAATACAACAGGAAAAAATAAGTAAAATATATAAAACTTTAAATACAGTCATGGAAAAAATTATTAGACCACCTTTGTTTTCTTCAAATTCTTGTTTATTTTAATGCCTGGTACAACTAAAGGTACATTTGTTTGGACAGATATAAGGATAACAACAACAACAATAGCTCATAAGAGTTTAATTTCAGAGCTGATATCTATCCATTTTCCATGTTTTCTTCATAATAACGAAAATCACTTCAGTTCTTACGTCAATATTTATGGTATTATACTGACAAAAACAGTGCTTTTAGACATTCAATGCTTTCTTTTCTGTCTTTTTTAGTCTCATGATACACACAGGAGTTAGCACTTCATTGCATAACCACTGTTTTTGATGACTTTTGATGGTCTAATAATTTTTTCCATGATTGTATAATAATAATAATAATAATAATAATAATAATAATAATACATTTTGTTAATAGGTACCTTTCTTGGCACTCGCCGTACAGTAAACAAGGAGAGCATAAAACAAGCAATAATACATAGAGTAAAAGTAAAAAGCTGGTTAAATAATTGGACAATGTAATTATTTTTACAAGGAGAAAGGGGTCCGAAACAGGTGGGGTTTAATATACAAACACACACATATATATATATATACCAAATATACTTATTAAAATCACTATTCAGACACAAAATTAGAACACCACTTTGTACAATATGTACTTGACAATATATTATCAATATGATAGTTAAAGAATTAAACACAAGTGTGCAAAACTATTGTGTGTAATCATAATTATTCCACTATCTGTGAAAGTTCCTCATGATAAATAAAGAGCATCAACCTCCAAGCTGTAAACACAAGCTGAAAATGGTCGGTTGTGTTTCATGCAGTGAGGCAGACATGATTGGTTTGGTTTTGGTGCCATTCTAACTCCATGTTACTAGTTCACCATGACACTCTTGGCAGCATTGTGGACGTACCTGCATCCAAGACAGTTGGGATTGGTTTAAACGAATATAAATACGGCAATGGGTCCCTCCAGTATCCCATAATATGTACAACATACCCAAGACCTATCCTAAAATTCAACATATTTTTGTGTACATTTGCTGAAAGCGTCCATGTAAATATAAACATTTACTTTTTTTGCACTAAAGCATTGTCATTGTCAATATTTGTAGGTTATTATGCTGATATTTCAGATCTAATTGTGCTGTATTTGGCGCCCAAGTTAAAATGAGTTTGACATCCTTGATTGTTACTATTTTCATTATTATCCCACTGGCCAGATTGGACCTTTGATAACACAGTCTTCATACTTTCATAAATGAAACAAAGGTAAATTAGGTGTACAACTGTATGTAACTAAACATGTATCATTATCTCTTCGTCGCGTCTCCAGGTATCGACGACAGCTTCATTCACGGCGGCGATCTGAAGGTTTTTAAGAAACGGCGGCACAGCACTCGGGCTCCGCACCTCCTCCTCATGCTGCTGCCCTCATACCGGCTGGAGTCCCAGTCTCAGTCTCAACACAAGAACCATCGATCCAAGAGAGCCCTGGACGCTGCCTACTGCTCCAGGTACAAACACGGGAATCCAACACTTCAGACACGACCAAACCCAGATACTCCGACCACACGCTCATATTGACCTCCAGTGAGACTAATAATGAGATTTCCCATCTTGCGTTTTCCAACTTTTATATTTAATTAACATCTGATGAAAGAACACCAGGTCATAATCTGTGCCTATAGGCTTCAAACTCATCACAGAAAACCAAACTAATGACATGGATGGTCATGAAATGTGTTGTGCAGGCTTGGTTCTGGAAGCTGATCAAAATCTTGCCACATGATCCTGGAACAACTTAGTGAGTCAAAGTAATATACTACTTTGATTACATAAACATACAACAAATGTGTGTCATGTGTACAGCACATGGTATCCTATGATTAAAGCCTTCATTGAGATAAAGGAAGAACAGAAGAAACCTCAGCAACAAGTTACACCAGGATGGTGTTTTGAAGAAGCCTTCAGGAGTTACTGATATAATTCTGTGTATCTACATTAAACTGCTTTCATTGTGTGTTAATCATATTCAGAACACCAGACTCACTTTACTACGGTAATTAGAACTGAACAAAAAAATAAGAAATACATTTAGACACTGTGGAAAAAGAAGAAAGTTCTCACTTTTAACCTCAGGCTCAAGGAAGTGGCTGGTATCTGCTGTTTTAAAATGAAATAATCCCAAGTGGAAGCTCATTTCGGGCGACATGGTGGTGCAGTGGTTAGCACTCGTGCCTCACAGCAAGAAGGTCCTGGGTTTGATTCCTGGAACGGGGAGTTTGCATGTTCTCCCCGTGTCTGTGTGAGTTCTCTCTGGATTCCTCCCACAATCCAGAGACATGCACTGATAGGTTCATTAATTAATCTGTGAATGTGAGAGTGATTGTTTGTCTCTATATGTCAGCCCTGTGATGAGCTGGTGACTCATCTAGGGTGTACCCCACCTTTGCCCTTAAGTAGCTGGGATAGGCTCCTAGTGAGGATAAAATGGATGGATTCTCATTTCAGGCACCTATTTTCATTAATTCATCACAAGTTTCATTCTAAAATATGATTCTTATCAGAATGGAAAGAACGGCAGGAGTGAACATCCCTTTTTTGTATATTTGAGCTTTTGTGTCTGTTTTTTTATCGGCATTTGTATTGTACAACTATCAAAAAAGGGAACCTTCTGTTTAATTTGATCTTGTTCCTTATTTTTTTATTCGATTCGATTCGATTAGATAAAAAAAAAGCAGAACACAGCATATGAAATATCATAAATGGGGATAAATCACTTAAGAAAGGTTAAATCTAGAGAAAGCCCCAATCCCAGTTCACCCCTTAGTCTTAACCCTTCCCCTTACCTCTTGAAACGGAGCTGTAAGGGGTGGGGGTTGAAACATTCTCCTATGAAATGGAACAACACTTTGCGACCTGTAACATCACCAACAGTCATCGACGCCGCTATAAACAGATGCAAAAACTTTGTTTCTGAAAGTATTGTCCATGCCGTCAGTCGCTGTAACCGTCTCTGCTCCAAGGGCTTTGTTCATTTTTTTTTTACATCTATCAACAATAAACTCCAGAAATGTGATCAATAACACAGTGAAATGGCATTAATCGGTCGATGAAATGATTAAGTTGTAAGGAAAGTCCTTCCATTTGTGTGTTTCTTTCATCACTGCTGCACATTTTGTCTGTGTTTACTTCCGTCTGCCAATGATCCAAACAGAATTATATGAAACTCCTTCTACCCCTTCGGTCCTGGAAAATCTCCATTTCGAGGGTTATACAGCCCTTCGCCTTAGCCCTTCCCCTCCGTCTAACTGAGAATCGGGACAACACTACCCCTTCACGTGAATGCACAAAACAGACGGGTAGGGGTAAGGGGTGAAGTGGGATTCAGGCAGAATTTCATTTGAGAACTGACACCAAAGTAGAACTGGGACTTTATGGGTTCATCTAGAGCTGATGGAGCAGAGGTCGGTGATGGACTGGTCTTTTGTTTGCTCACTTTTCTTTTTCCTCCTCATCTTTTGTACAACCTGTAGAAACGTTCAGGACAACTGCTGCTTACGGTCGCTTTACATCGATTTTAAGAAGGACCTCGGCTGGCGATGGATTCATGAACCGAAGGGATACGAGGCTAATTTCTGCGCCGGGGCTTGTCCGTATCTGTGGAGCGCCGACACGCAGCATTCGAAGGTAATGAATACATCCACTCCACATCCATTGCGTCACTGGAAACCCATTTAAGGACTGGGTTTAGAGTAAGGAAAATGATTTTTATGACTGACCTCTCGTCCCATGCAGCTTTTTTGTTTGTTTAAACCCCCATTTCATTATGCCATAAAAGTGTATGTTTTCTTGGTCCAGGTTACCATCAATGGTATCCTGGACCTTTCATACTCAGCCATCTGCAACATGAAGGCCTCCAGGATTCCCTCAGTCAGCAAAGAATTTCCATTGGTTCCGACTTTGAAGTGGTAAACCCTTAAGCTTGATATTATTAAGGGTGAAAAAAACCAATCGCCCTAAATCCTACCAAAATAATCATCAAAGAAGGAGGGGGTGAGAATATTAAAGTTGTCATGATGCATTTTTACCACTTCAAATATTTATTTTCCAGATTTATTTTCCATGAATTGAGAATCTTGTGATCATTCCATTCCCCATCCCTGTGTTCAACCTCATTCACAGTTCCTCTGTTAACCCATAAAGACCCAAAACTGCCACCGGCGACCAAAAGCATCTACTCATTTATAATGTTTAACACCTGTTGATCCACTAATCCTATCAAAACATGTAAATAATTGGTGTAAAATGCAGTTTGTCATCTTTTCATAGTCATCAGATATGACCCATTTGGACTTTCAGAGGCTCTGTAGTTACCATGGAAACACTGTCATCTTCTATAACATTGATTCACCAGTAAAACCCATGGAGTTGGATCAAAGACAGTGGATGGAGATGTTTGGTTTTATGTTCAGTTAATGAGAGAGGTTTCTCAATTTTTTATATAATAACCTCCAATTTTCTCTGAGCCTTCATGAACATCTAAATCAAATCAAATTTTATTTATATAGCGCCAGATCATAAAAAAAAAAGTTATTGCATGACACTTTACATGTAGAACCGGTGGAAACCAGACTCTGAAGCCAATTTACAGAAACCCAACAGAATCCTCCAGGAGCAAACACTTTGAGGAAAAACGTCGCTTTAACAGGCAGAAACCTGGAGCAGACCCTGACTCCTGGAGGATGGACGTCTGCCTTGAACAGCTGGGGTAAAAGAGAGAGAGTAAAGGAGGACAAAAGGAGAAAGAGAGATAGAGAAAGACTGGAGGTGAGGGGGAGGAGGGAGGAAGAAGAGAGAGATGCATGGATGCAATAGATGTACAGATACTGAAGTAGAACTGTCCAAAGTATCAGCTGGTGTACATAGAACTAAGTATATGGGACTATATAATGAGTACTATCACAATTATATGGGACTATATAATGAGTACTATCATAATTATATGGGACATGATGATGATGATGATGATGATGATGATGATGATGATGATGATGATGATGATGATGATGATGGCAGGAGAGGGGCAGGACCACAGCAGCAGGTCCAGAGTTGGTCCATCTACATGTTTAGTAAATTAAATGTTGGAAAATACCTGATCACAGTATTACAGTAAATGATGATAAACCACTTAAGGACAATTAAATATAGAGGAAAAAATCACTTGGCAACTGCCACAAATGTCACACAGGGTCCTTATGGGTTAACTGAAAGTAAAAAACAACATCTCCATCACTGTCATTTATAAAACTACATGGGTTTTACTGGTGAATCAGTGTTGCAGAACATATGAGCCTCTGAAGAGCAGAGTGGGTCATATTTGATGACAATAAAAATATGAAAATAAGGTTAGTGGTTTGAAAGTTAGTTAAGGTTTTAGGTCAGTAGATGCTAAACATCTAAATCATCAGTGAATTAAATGTAGAAAAATACATGATTTATGCAGAAAAAAGCAAAATACTGAAGATAATATAATAATAAATGGTGATAAATTACTTAAGAAAAGTTAAATATCCTTTTCAAACAGTACTTGTTGAATTTGTTTTGTTATTGATGATGTACTTGACAAGTGTTTTTGTTATTTTTTGCTTTGTAAATTTTTTTTTCTTTTTAATTTATTTTCTTGTTTCCTTGGATTTGCATGGTACTTTGTGTATCTGCTTTGCCATTGGTTCTGTCTATTCATGAAATGTTTTGGTTCTTTTCGAAATGAAATAAACAAAGAAACAAAATATAGAGAAAAATTAATTTGGAAACTGACACAAAAGTAGCATTGGGTCTTTATGGGTTAAATCTTGAGTAGTCTCAAGGTCTCATATAATGCAGATCATAGTTTGTTTGAGCCACAGACTTAATATAGAAATATTTCGAGTTGAAGGCTTGATTTGCAAATGAACCAAGAGAACATGAAAAATAGTCATGCTAAACATAACTGAGTGTGAAAACAATACAAAACCTCGAAAATACAATTAAATGTTATTACACTCACATCATGGGTAGTCAGTGGTAATAAAAGCAAAACAAACACAATGAGCTAAACCACAGTTATTAGTAAAATATAATGATATTAAATATTGCCCGAGGGTTACACATGGAACAGTATTCATCTGTTTCTGCAGCTGTTCCATGTTTTTGCAGCACAATGAGTAAAACTAGGTGGTGCTTGTAACATAATGAAATCATTTGAGTGGATTTATATTCAAATATGTATGACAAGTAAAAAAAAAAAAGAAAATTAGACCATCAAAAGTCATCAAAAACAATGGTTATACAAACATGGAATGTCTAAAAGCACTGTTTTTGTCAGTACAATGCCATAGATACTGATGTAAGAACTGAAGTGAGTTTGGTTTTTATCAAGAAAACATGGAAAATGGATAGATATCAGCTCTGAAATGAAACTATTATGAACTATTTTTGTTGTTATCATTATATTTGTCCAAAAAAATGCAACTTTAGTTGTACCGGGCATTAAAATGAACAAGAAACTGAAGACAACAAGGGTGGTCTAATAGTTTTCTTCATGACTTTGTGAGCATGTTCTCTCTTTTTCTCTTTTCCAGTTATAGTGTGATGGTAGAACAAATGGTAGAAACCAGAGGGGACATGTTTACTCTGCTTGTCTTTAATGAATTTGATCCATTCAGTGACTTCATATCACTGTGTATTAGCTCTGTCCAACATGAATGTGTTAGTTTTTTTTATTAGTTTTTCCCCCTTCTTTCTGTAATTCCATGTCATTTTATTCTTATTCTTATGTTTAAACTTATAATTGATAAGGTCAAATAACACTGGTCTACTTTTTTTTTTTTTTAATTGTTTGCTTCAGTGATTAAATGTGCTAATTAATTGGAAAACAAATGACAAAAGTGCTGATGTTTTCACGGTATATGATAAAGAGTTATTACACTTATATGTTAGTTTATGTATATTTATATAAGACATTTATAAATCTTCCACTAGACCAGTGTTTCCCAACCTGTTTGAGCCACGGCATATGTTTGACATTAGAAAAATCATAAGACACACCACCACAGGGGGCTGCAGCGGGGACGTCAGGGGTCCACAGGTAACACTGTTGTGGGGCGTTTGGAACAAGATATCAAGTCCGAACTCAGACTGAGGACCCAGATGCAGATATACAATGGAGACAAAGTAAAAGGAATAACAGTTTATTGAGAAGATATACAAGATTAATATTGTGATATTATTCTTAATCTTCAAGGGGAAATCCAAGATCGCGGTCTGGTTCGGGCCAAAGGTCGGGAACCGGGAAAGCAGTCCAAATCGGGCGACGGTATCAAAGGGAACAGGCTAGCTCTAGTGGGGGACAGGCATAAGTCGAAAACCAGGAGATCCTACACAGGCAACAGCACAAAGAGGGATAGCCAAAAACCAAATACCGTAATCTTAAGCAGTTCAGAATCCAGATATCCGTCAGAAGGGTGAGGCAGTAGTACAAGGAGGGCTAAGGCAGGTTCGGAGGTCCAAAAAACAAGCGAGGGTCAAACAGGGCACAGGCAGAGCTCAGAGGTCGAGAGGCGAACGGGTCGGTACACAAGAGAACAAACAAGACAAGACAAGACAAGACAAGACAAGACAAGACAAGACAAGACAAGACAAGACAAGACAAGACAAGTTGCTGGGACGCGATCAACAGGTGAAGACCAACAAACTGGCCCCGGAGTGAGGACAAGACAGGGTTTATATACAAGAAGAGGTGATTAGACAATGGAGAACAGCTGTGAGACTCAGAGCAGGTGCAGGTGATCACCGGAGCAGAGAACAGGAAGTCAAGACAGAAGAAAACCACAAAGAAACAAAGCCCAACAAAATAAAACAGGAAGTGAACTAAAAACAGGGAGAAAGCACGTTACCGTCTGAGCCCAGACCTGACACAAGAAAGCTCAGAGGGGTGCACCAGTGATCCCTCAGACCGACCCCTCCCACCCCAACCCAGTACCTGGGGTTTGTGGGTAACCTGCTAATCGGTGCATCACTACTGAGGGGGCTTTATCAACAGAACACACCGCATCAGGGCCAGTTCACTTTTATTTTTATTTTGCAAACAGAAGCAGGAGGCTGTTATAGAGTGGATCACTGGTGCAGTCGTATGGATCTATATCACACTGCTGCTTACAGAACCAATCAGATGAAACTGGATAATCTTCCACAGCACACTGGTTGGGAAACACAGCATTAGACAGAACCTGGAGCATGAATCTATTGTCATGTGCAGACAGTCATTATATTTGGCTTGTTTCTCTTGTTCAGATAAGGTATAGTTTTTAGATGTTACCTGCTTGACATTTTCGACTATGACTCCAGTCTTCCTCAGAAGCGTCATCCGACATGCTGTTGATGGTCGGCTCGACGGGCTCTGATTGGCCCATTGAGCTTCTGAGGAAGACTGGAGTCACAGTCGGAACTGTCAAGCAGGTAACGTCTAAAAACTATACCTTATCTGAACAAAAGAAAAAAGCAAAATATAATTAGAATTACAGGGGGGAAAAAGAATGTCTTAGGCCATATGCAGACAGCACTGTAAAAAGTAAAACATTGAATCAACTTTTAAAAAATTCTTCAATAGGCCACACATAAAAAAAGTCAGTTGAGTGAACCAAAGTAAATTACCTTAAATTACATTCAGTATAATTTAATTTGGTTCACTCAACTGATTTTTTTTTTTATGTGTGACCTATTAAGAAAAATGTTTAAGTCGATTCAGTGTTTTACTTCTTACAGTGCGTGTTTTAAAGTAGATCTGGTAGCTCTGACACTAATATTCCTTTGGAGTAAAACCCATTCTGTCACTAATTCTAAACTTTCACATTTTAACCCAAGCCCATATCTTGTGAATTTCAGCCAAGCACTATTTTTGACTGGATTTGACTTTATCAGTGACTCACATGTGGTAAAATTTCACTACTTTTATTCTGGAAGCATTTTACTTATAGACCCGTTTGATGCCATATGTTTGTTATTAACAGTAAGTTAAATGATAATTAAATGACCCTTGTGTTCCCAGGTTTTAGGCCTTTATAACACCATCAACCCTGAAGCATCAGCATCCCCCTGCTGCGTCTCCCAGGACCTGGAGCCCCTCACCATCCTCTACTACATTGGCAAGACCCCCAAAATAGAGCAGCTCTCCAATATGAAGGTCAAGTCCTGCAAGTGCAGCTAGAAGCCCTGACAAGCCAGCACAAACATCTGTCCTTCCTGCACACACACACACACACACACACACACACACACACACACACACACACACACACACAAACAAACACACACACACACAC
>JAQQZY010000009.1:23982733-23989049 GCA_030068375.1 Ostorhinchus rueppellii | reverse complement strand
ATTGTGAGATAGGGCATGGTGGCACAGAGCTGCATGAGGTCATTCACTGCCATCTAGTGGAGGAAAGTACTAACACTTTCCTTAAAATAAGTACAAACACTACCTTAAAAATAAAAAGTACAAACACTACCTTAAAAACAAAAAAAAAAAAAAATACAAACACTATGTTGGCAGAGGTCTGCGCTCTCCGAGTGCTTTTCTAGTTTCTATATATATTTGTTTTGTTTTTTTTCTCTTTTCTTGAAAAATTGTTGTCCATGCTATTTTTTGCACGTCTGTCTAAATGTTAACAAACATATTAAAGACTAAAATTCAACTGCCACAAAAGTCGCACTGGGTCTTTATGGGTTAAATCTGAATTTTTTGGGTTAAATTTTTCATGCACAGGCTTTTTTTTTTTCCAGCGGCAGAGGCGTCCATGTGTATATATGAACACATTCTAGAGTCTGGGCCAAAACACTGTTGAATTATTCACTATTTTATCTATCACTGTGATGGAACTCTCATGACCCCTGACCAGGTCAACTCTTACTGGAAGGATTTGAAAGACACTCAGACGTCTTACTAAGATTTATCCTGAGCTTGATATCACATCTACACGTCCCTATACCCCTGTGCACCAAATGGGAGAAGGAATGTTGAGGATAAAAGGTTGTTTTCCCACAATCAGACCAGAGAGATGCTGTTCACCTCCATGATGCTTCAGACACAGACTTTGAGTCATTACATTCTTAAAATGTGAAGCACTTCTAGTGATTTATCTCCGCTACCCCACCTAAAGAAGGATGAATTCACTCTCAACAGCTTCTATTATGGGTTACCCACAGACCGCAGAGCTATACTTTTCATCTTATCTTCACAGGTGCTTTTTATGATTCCAATTTTCCTTGGCTTTGTCGATCAGTTTATTACCCTCGCTGTTGTGAGGGTATTGTAGTCAGATCCCTCTATCTGTCTATATCTAACTAAAAATCTACAACACATTTCAACTTGGAAACCTCACATAAGCGAGGTCTCTATCATATCTCAGACCTCCTCGAAGATGGTCCAGATCTGCATGCAGATGTGGATTTAAGACTTTTTTTTTTCCCAAGACAGTTTCTTAACCCTTATGCTATGGTTATTGATGTGATCTAAGGTTACAAAAGTCTGTTATATCTTATTTTGTAGTTCCCAACATCTTCCAATCATTGTTTTGTTGTTTTTCTTTGTCATTTTGTTGTAACGGCCTCTAACACTTGGAGTGCACAGTCCAATGTAAAGATAATTTATTTAATTTTATGTAAACAACAAAACAAACTGAATATAAATCATGTTTATTCAACATTTATTGAGACAGTGAGACCACTGTATCGCTCTGCGTTTTGTCTGTATTAAAAAGGGGTGATGTTTAATAGAGCGACAGATTTATTTGAGGAATTCTATATTACATTGACTTAACTTGGTCTCAGGCTAAAATATAAACCCAAAGAAGAAATGATTTAAACAATTTAAAAACACTAAGAGCAGCAATATTACATGAACATATACTTGAACTTGGATTTCACTGAAGACTTATTTCATGTTTTGTCCAGTCAACTTTATTTCATTTGTATATCTAAAATTGACATAAGATTCAATAAAAAAAAGACTCGTCAGCAGTTTGTTCCCATTGACCCTAGGTGGTCATTCAATGCTAAATTGTAATGAATCAAAGATAAACCCAAGTGCAAGACCACAGATAGGTATAAAATTCCAAACAGTCTATTAAACAGTGTTTGCACAACACACATTTCAGTTGTCTCAGGAGTCAAACACAGTTCTAAAAGAATCCTCTTTGTTACTGTACTTATCAATACAGAACCTTGAGTCCAAGCGTCCAACGCAGGCGGAAAGGGTTGTCGGGGTCAGTCCAGGGGTCAAGCACCAGGTGATCCAATGTAGAGCAGGCAACAGGCGAGGTCGGGGACGAAGGGCAGGTCGGGTTTCCTGAGAACTGCTCAAAGACATGGTCCAAACGAAGGCAGGCAAAACAACCAGGGAACAGGCAACAGGTGAGGTCAGGCGGAACAATAGGTCAGATAGGCAGGAGACGGGTAAGGCAGGTCAGGAATGGAACCAGGTCAACAGACAAACAGGCAGGAGAAAATGCTGGAAAGTCATGCAGTGCTATGAACAATCTGGCAGAGAACAGACAGCAGAGAAGTGAATATATAGAGCACACCTAATGTGCCACACCTGTGACTCACCAGGTGCACTGACTTAGACTGATAAACAGAACGGGAAGAGTAAATTGACAGGAGAGAAAGAGCAAAAGAGAGAGAGAAACAGAGAGAGCAAAGAGTGGAGACATGACACTAAATACAAAGGATGAGGGTTTGCATTTGATTTCATTTCTGTTTCTTCCACTTGTGGGAATGTAAAGTTTCAGTGAGAAACCAACATTACACATATTTCACACACATAATAAGAACTTTGGGTTCCAAGACTCTGCCTGTGGAACAGGCCTTGGAATGGTTGCAGCTGCCTGGGGCCCAATGACAATGGAATTCGAGGTGACTGGATGGATGGGCCTCCTCACCCTTACCTGTCTCTTCTGTTACGGCTCAAAGACCAAACCAAATGAAGAGTAACAAGTGGGGTCAGTGCAGAAAGTGCTTCTTTTATTTACAAATGCCTGTTGGAACAGAATAATCTAAGAGTCCATATTTTCAGCCAATGGTGTAGAAGCGCATGCAGCCACTTGGACAGAGTGCAGGTGTTGGTCTGGTAGGAGTCAGCGAGAGCAAGAGACATGATGACAGGGAGGGGCTACAAAGATGAGCACGACACCAGACCCAGGTGCAGGGCCTCTGCTAAGGATCACAACAACCCCGCTTTGAGCAGATCCTGTAAAGAATCAAAAGAGACCAACACCCCTCTAGTGGTGTGGAGGGATCGTCACACTTCGGACTAGATGGACCCCCTTATGTGCCCTCACCCAACTGCATCATAATAGACTGGAACCACATGCATAAATAGACGTCCATCAGTCCTGGTGCATCTACAGTCTGTCCGTCCATGGGAGTGGATCTCTCTGTCACTGTGGTTCTCCTCAGGTTTCTCTTTTCCCACTGGGTTTTTGGAGTTTGTCCTTGCCGAGAGGGAGAGTCTAAGTCACGGAGGATTCCCAGGACATTCATCCATTTCCTTCTTCTACTGTTTGACTGTTGTTTGTTTATTTCTGTAAAGCCCTATGAGGCAACCTTATTGAGATATAAGGCTCTACAAATAAAATAGAATTGGATTGAACACCACATTTATTCTACAAATGCTCACGTGTGTTACCTGCAAACTGAACATTTTTTTTAGAGGACAACTTTTTCAGATCAATAAATATTAAAATTAAAAAGAAAAATTGTAATATTTACTAATGTTTTCTTACTCTCTACTGCTGCTGTAAAATGTTAGATGAAGTTCATCACTTCTACAGCTGTGGAGTCATCAGATGGAGACTCTTATCAGCTCTCATTTGCTCAGAGTGTTTTTGAAGTAGAAGCTCATTTTTATACAAACAGTTTATGGAGGACTTTGAAAGGCACTGCTGTGTAGTTAGTAAAATTATGATTACCTTCTGTTTTGAAAAGTGGAAGAAGTATTTACTACTTTATTACCTCCGCCAAGGAGGTGATGTTTTTGCCAGGGTTTGTTTGTTTGTTTGTTTGTTTGTTTGTTAGCAACATAACTCAAAAAGTTATCGACAGATTTTTATGAAATTTTCAGGATATGTCCGCTCTGGGTCAAGGAAGAGATGATTAAATTTTGGAGGTGATCCTTATCACTGTCTGGGTCCAGGATTTTTTTTTTAAAGGATTCTTTATCATTGTGAGATAGGGCATGGCGGCACAGATCTGCATATGAGGCCATTCAGCGCCATCTAGTAGAGGAAAGTACAAATACTACCTTGGCGGAGGTCTGCGCTCTCCGAGTGTTTTTCTAGCTACCTCTGCCAAGGAGGTTATGTTTTTGTCGGCATTTGTGTGTCTGTCTGTTTGTCTGTTTGCCTGTTAGCAAGATAACTCAAAAAGTTATGGACGGATTTTCATGAAATTTTCACAGATTGTCAGAAGTGGGGTATCCTACAGATGATTAGATTTTGGTGGTGATCCCTACATTCAGCGCCATCTAGTGGATGAAAGTACAATCACTACCTTGGCGGAGGTCTGTATTATCTGAGTGCTTCTCTAGTTTCTGAAAATATATTTTCCTGAACAGAAAGATTAAAATAACTCAATTTAGAGGTTTAATTGCACCGTCAATGTCTTTATCATGACGACCATGGTAATGTCATTGCTATCAGTTGACGTCAACTTTTGTTTCTTAAATTTAATTTCAGTTTCACTCATCTCCAAAAGAAATGAGACACCCCATCTGCTCTTTCATTCTCCACCATTGTTTATTTTAATAGAGTTTGCAGGGATTGTCTAATCAACTATCAGCGGTCCACAATCAGACTCTGCTTGTCTGTGCAAAAGTAAAAAAAAAAAAAAAAAAAAAGCAAACATTGATGGTAAAACTATTAGATATGTGTTGCTACCTGAATGTAGTAAAGAAGGAACCTTATTTTCATTGGACTCGGATTTAGGCACCGACCTGGTTAGCGCTGCAGTCTTTCCGATTAACCTCTATGACATGACAGTGTAAGGAAACAATTACTCAGAAGAAAGGCTTTGTGCGGCAGCTGTTGATGAATGCTCTGGGCTTCAGATGTCAGACCTGCACACCAGCTCTGCGGGGATCTGGAGAACACGGCCCCCTCCTGTGCCCCCTCCCATGCCCCGTCAGCCCTGGTGCCCCTCAGCCAGCGGGCAGAGATTAATGACACCTAATGACTCATACCACACTCATGTGAGATGAATGGCCCTCAGTGATTTACACCAGCCTGCAAGATTAATGGCGCTTAATGGTTTATAATGTTGCCTATAATCAAGCTGTCGGCCCCTGCTTGAAGAATAGCAGCTCCCTGTATCAGTCCTCACAAACACCACAACCCACCACCTCAGTCCCAATGGACCGTTTAGTATTCCTTATGATCCACACCGGCTAATTTTAGCATTTTAAGGGTGTTTACGCACCTGCGCTTTTAGTCGGGTTAAAAAAAGAGTCTGGTTTGTTCAAAGGATTGGTGTGATTCATTAGGGCAGGTGTGAATGCAGCAGTTAAACACAGAACATCTTCATGAAGGCCTCCATGGTCTGAAGGGAGTGAAATCATAATATAGCTCATAGAGTCGGTGGTTTATGAATGACTAAATATTAATGCTACTCACATCCAGTTTGGTTTGGCTCCTTTTTAAATGTATGACCACAAATTACAGAATGCATACATGGAATTTGTAACATTTGACACAGAGTATCATCAGAAACATAACCACGTAACCAACACTTCAGAATTTTGGGCATTTTCACCCCTAAAGGTCTTTTTTTTTAACTTGTCTTGTCCAGCATTGTAACAGAAAAAATTGTAGTCTGGCTGTCTTTTGAAGCTGAACACCCCTAAAAGTCTGAATTAAAGTCAAGTGCAAGATTCCTGTTTTATTATAATGGACACATTAGCTTAGGTTAGGTTCCACTGTCATCATCATCATTACCATCATCATCATTATTATCATCATCATTATTATTTCATCTTCATCATCATCACTATCATCACAATCATCATGATTTCATCATCATCACCATCATCATTATCATCATTTTTATTATCATCATCACCACCATTATCATCATCCTCATTACCATCACCACCACCATCATCTTCATCCTCATTATCATCATCACCACCATCATCTTCATCATCATCACTATCATGACCATCATCATTATCATCATTATCCTCCTCATCATCACCACCATCATCATTACCATCACCACCACCATCATCATCATCCTCATTATCATCATCACCACCATCATCTTCATCATCATCACTATCATCACCATCCTTATTATTATCATCACCATCATTATCATCATCATCATCATCTTTATTATCATCATCACCACTATCATCATTACCATCACCACCATCATCATTACCATCACCACCATCATCATCACCACCACCATCATTATCATCACCACCATCATCTTCATCATCATCACTATCATCACCATCATCATTATCATCATCACCATCATCATCCTCATTATTATCATCACCACCATCATTATTACCATCACCACCATCATCACCACCACCATCATCATCATCCTCATTATCATCATCACCACCATCATCTTCATCATCATCACTATCATCATCACCATCACCATCATCATCAGCATCATCATCAGCA
>JAQQZY010000009.1:23901792-23913507 GCA_030068375.1 Ostorhinchus rueppellii | reverse complement strand
GGTGTACCCCGCCTTTGCCCTTAAGTAGCTGGGATAGGCTCCATGTGACCCCCGTGACCCTAGTGAGGATAAAGCGGATATAGAAGATGAATGAATGAATGAATACAACTCCTAGTTCAGGTAGCCTGCGTGTAGAAAATGATTCGTGCTCTTTTCACAGGAAATGCCACCAATAGACAGGAAATTACACAAACATTAACCCTTCGCCCAGATGGGTGTAAATAGAAGAATTGTGTGAAAATATCCTATTTGCACCCGGGTGCAAATAGACACTCCAATAAATTAAAGGATTCTAGTGATGTGTGATGTGATGTGACACACCACAACAAGATATTAGTTGAACTTGGGAAGCACAGCATCCATTCATTAATGCACTGGGAGTATGTGGCTGCAAACAGTAACAGGATGGTTTGGTTCAGGCCTGATGAAGCAACAGTCATTAGCGGGGTTCAGGGCAGGGACACTATTTGTGTGGTCCTGTGAGTTCAAATCTGATGAAAATGACCAGAATCCAAGTTAAAGAGGCCTCAGTTTATACAAGATAAGACCCTTAAATGTGTTTAAACTGATATGCAGATCCAGACATTCCATTAGATCACCACATACTGTGACACAAAGCTGGAAAACAGGCTCTATTTATCTAGATAACGGCAGTAGGGAGGCACACATTGCCACAGAAAGTGCACAAAATAATATTGTGTTTAGATATTTGACCTGTAGTGTTACTTCATCTGTGTAGGCCACTCATATCACTTTCAGATAACGTGGATAGCCTTCCGATTATTTAGACTAAATTTATTCATAATATTTGTTTTATTCAAGACTATCCTCAGAAACTCCTGCTTTAATTTTTGTTATTTATTTTTCATACATTTTTTTAACCTTTTTGTTTAATTTTCTGGTTTTGTTCATTCTAGCCTTATTTTGACTGTGGATATTTGAGGTGAAGACTTCATTTGCACTAGAGCAGAGTAAGTCACAACAACAATGACGAAATTTCAGCAGAAATTTTTAAATATGTCTGTAGATTTTCCACTGCGCTAAACAACCACTATCATAGAAATGAATGTGACTTGTATGCATTATTATGTCCACAGCATAGCTCATGCTTTGTCATGTGAAAAACTTTCATTGAACACATTTTTTGACTTAAAATATTTAAAATTATTCACCTAAGGCTAAAAAATTAAGTTAAACATGTTTTTGAATGTCATTCTATGTTGTAAGTGCAGAATGAAAATGTCAGTGAAAACAGCCACTACCAAAACTTTTATATAATAATCTGAGAATGTCAAATATGAGCCCACAAATTAAACACTGCATCTATGGTTTCTTACAGACAGTGAAGCCACAGCCACAGTGAAGCTTCATCTTATAGCTCACAAAGATGACAATATCTTTAGTAAATCTTATACTTAATTATTCAACAATTTACTGTTATAGTTGAATCATCCAAGTGTAAAGTTCATTATGGGTCAAATTCTTATGCAGCCCAAATTAGCATAGATTTTATTCATTTTATAAACAAATATGATTTTCTCTCTCACTTTAATGATAGGTTATTACTTTTTCATATGAGTTACATACATGTAGGGAAATGTTTTAAGTTGTATAAATGGGAAAGGAGGTGGGATTTAATAAGTTTTCTTCTGCCCACTCCTTTTAACCAGTACTTATTGAAATTGTTTTGTTATTGCCGATGTATTTGACAAGTTTTTTGTTTTTTTGTTGTTTTCCTTAAATTTACAAAATATTTTGTATATCTGCTCTGCCACTGGCTCTTTGTATCCATGAAATGTTTTGGTTCTTTCCTTTTCCTCGAAATGAAATTTAAAAAAAACTTCTATTTTATATGTAATGTGTAATTATATGTAATTTAACTTTATGTAGTTTAATCTTTAATTTTGCTCATTTAGGTAAAATGCATTTTCTCTGCTTTTAAGTGGCTTCAGATATGACCCATTTGGATGTTCAGAGGCTTCAGAGTGAATGTGGAAACATCATCTTCTGCAACATTATTATAACAGTATATTTTCCTAAAAGTTGTTTTGTTCAGTTTTGAACTATGATGATTAGGAAATTAAATATAAGAAAATACCAGATTTTCACTGAAATATGCAAAAGGCAGAGAATAATATTATTTTAATAAGTGATAAATGACTTAGGAAAGTTGAATGCAGAGAAAAATTCGTTTTTAAGTCACCACAAAAGTAGGTCTTTAAATAATAATTCAATAACAAAATAGAAACACAGAAATACATAGGATACCTGTCATTTTTTTTCAAACTGATATGTATATTTCTTTTTTTCCCCTCTAGAAGCTTTAATTAGTTAACTATTCAATAACAATGCTGGGGATAACATAATGATTAGTATATATTTAAGTATAATGAAAATTCCCATGCCTGTCTGTTTACTGCTGCTACGTTCTGAACTCACTCAAACTCTCGCGAGATTTCCGCTCAACTGTCATGGCTGCCGTGAGGAAGCTCCAGCTCTGTGCTGTTTCTCCTACAGGGAAACATTCTGCGTCGGTTATCTTCCTCCACGGTTCAGGTGCTTAGAACTCTCTGACTCACTTGTGGACCTTTCTGTAGATTTTAACATTACACTGTAAATGACTTTCGCCGCACTATGTACGTCGAGTCGGAGGTTTCGGTTCTGTGTTATTCCTGTGGGTTGTAGCTATCACAAATGACTGTGTACTTGAAGGCAACACAAGTGAACGTGAAGTGTACATAAACCTGACATAGTTTACTTAACCCTTTTAGAGTTACGTTCATTATCTACTGTGGAGATTAACCGCTGTGTATTAAACTATGTTACTATCAGACCCTTTTATGACCCCTGCACCTACTTTCCATTCATTCACAGTTAGTCATTTACACGTGAGATTTCTGAAATGACCTACAAAGACCCTTCATTCATTCAGTTCAGGGACACATACAGCCTAATATGATCATAATAACCTATAAATGATATCAACTCCAAACTTTTCTCTGTGTTTTAGAGTGAAAAATGTACAGTTGCATTATTGAAATGCATATGTCTACAAACTATCCTTTAAAAATGTGAATAACATGAACTGCAATGAACCTAAAATTTATTAAAGAAAATAATTGCAATTTTAACAGTATTAGGCCTCAGCTCATCATGTACACGTGCATTACAACTTAGAGATTGTAATGTATCTACAAAGAAACAAAACATTTAGTAACAGGAATAATATTGTTCAACTTGCACTCGCATCTTTTCAGGTTACTTTTTTTTTTTTTTTTTGAAAGGGTGATTTGTATATGTAGATATTTTTCATATAATTTGGTTTCACACACTAAAACATAGAATAAAGTTTGGAGTTGATATTATTTATAGGTTATTATAACAGTCTTTTACTGGTCCGACCCCCTTGAGATAGAACTATGCTGTATGTGGCACCTGAACTAAGATGAATTTGAGACCCTTACCAATTAATATCATCAGTGTATTTTTTGCATTTCCCAGTACAAGTTTTGAATTCTAAAATATTAGGCTACTTTAATAAAAGTCCACAGGCATTAGCAACTTAATACAAGCTACATAAAGTTATCTCAAAGAGTTCTATTACTATAGATTATTACAGACTGATTCAGTTTTTTATCATGCTATGAACACTGAAATACAGTGATTAAGATGAAGTGGAGTGTAAAGTATAGAAGTAGAATAAATTAGAAACACTCTTGTTAACTACAAGTACCTCAGAATTCTACTTAATTACAGGCCTTTACTAAAAGTACTCAGTTACACTCTTTTTCACTGATATGTTCTCCATTTTCTTCTGCAGTCAGATGCTTGTCTTCTGAAGTCTAACCTTGCGTTACATTATACCGTCCTAGATTTCCACATTATAAAAAAGCTTATAGGTGAACGTTTAACTCTATGTGTATTATGTTTTTATTACGTGGAATATACAAGTTAACTATTTAGGAATGGTCTGCGCATCTGCTGTGTTGCTAATGTGTTTGTGTGTTTGTGCATATATATATATATATATATATATATATAATACTGTTTACTTTCTTCGTGTAGGTGACACTGGGCAGGGAGTCAGAGCTTGGGTCCGAGATGTCATGGTGCCAGATCTGGCTTTCACCCACATCAGAGTTATTTACCCAACAGCTCCGGCAAGGTTTGTCTATACTCATCAAATGACCTGTGTGTTTGGACTATAGTTTACCAACAGCATTCAGACTGTGCATGTTACATATATGGAATCCGAATCTTACTAATATCCAGTATTGTAAACAAAGCCGTAGTAATGCAGGTTATTCATTAAACTACTGTGTGCTGTAAAGTGACACCTTATTGTCTTTTCAGGCCATACACACCTATGCGAGGGGCTCTGTCTAATGTCTGGTTTGACCGTCACAAAATCTCCAGAGATTGTCCAGAACATCTAGAGTCTATCGATGCCATGTGTAACACCTTAGGGACCGTCATTCAGGACGAGGTCAATGCCGGAGTCCCCAAACACAGGATGATCATCGGTAAGGATGACACGTCTTTCTGTCAAACATCTGGTTAATACTGTGTCCCATACTGTATCAGAAGCTGCTTACAGACTGACATGTGCATCCCCAAACTTTTTAATGTTCACCACATATTGCAGGAAGCAAACAGGATGCATGTAGCATGTTGCTGAGCAAGGACCTCTAATTTTGATATAAGCAATTTTCATGTTTTCAGTACTCAGTTATTCATATTTATTAGATATATTACATTAATCTAAAACTGACCACGTAATGTTATCCCTGAACTGCAAACTATGTAAAATATAGTAGAGCTAGTGCTGTGTTTAATGTAATATTATATTTTGATTCTTCAGTGACATCTGTTTCTAGTTTGTCTACTCAATACATAAGATGGTAATAATAAAGATCGAAAGTGTCTGTGATGTGATGCAATATTTGCATACAGAAGGACCCCTAAATCACGCACACTTAGGTTCTAAGGCCTTGGGAACTGCTGAAATGAATATAAATAGACTTTTCACTACAATGAGCAGGTACACCAGGGCAGCAAATTATTGTGAAAGATGCATAATCCGTCGACTATATTCTTATCGATATGATTGTATCGATTTTTTTGAGATTGATACGATCTCAAAAAATGGTAGAAAAAATGACATTTAAGAAGTCTCAAATCAAAACAAAAGTGTATTTCATCTCTTCAGACCTGTTGGACCATTTGCCTGTTCTCTCTCTGCTCCTGAGGATAAAAAAGTTGAATAACTCATATTGCACATATTTCGTTTAGTTAGATGTTAGATTCAACATGACCAAGAAAATGCAATTAATTTAATTTAGCAAAATAGGGAAATGATCTGCTTCTTGTAATGTGACTTGAAAACAATGTAGTGATTTGGTGAAAATGAACAGATTTTAAACCTGGATTGTGATGTTTAAGTTATTCCTTAAAAAATGTCTCACATCAATTAATCATTTGTCAGTTACTTGTTAGTTTAAACATTGTCAACTAATCTGTTCAGTGAATAATCATTGCAGCTTTAAAGTATAATAGTGTTGTCAGCTCTATCTTACAAATTTGGGAAAGATAATGGTGAAAAATATTATGAGATAATAAAAAAAAAAAAATCAAATCCCCCAAATGTCAATATCCTCTGGAAAACCTAAAACTGACAAGAAAAAACACGAATGTGATTAAAACTACTGCTTTAAAATCTCTCTACCCGATCACCCTCTCCTAGTTAAGGTGGTTTTTGCCTTTTTGTAAAAATAGTCAGCATCAGCATTTACAACTCGCATGACTGATCAGGTGAGTGACCCTCAGATCATGTCATAAAGTATCATAAAACATGGTTTTTAGTAGCCAGAGGAACGCACTGATGAGGAGACCAAATGATTCCTTGGTCTGGGCCTCTGATGCTTTTGTGGCTGGATGAAGTAAATCCCTACAGCCAGGTCCCAACATCTGGTGGAAAGCCAAAAGTTAGACGGCTGAAGGCTTTTATAGCAGCACATTAATGTAATCCTGGTTTGGAATCACATGTTCTGCTCGCATGTGGACTGGAATGTTTGGAAATCCATCATTGGTGGTAGAAGTAAAAGTGCTGACATCACAATGTGAAAACACTCCACTACAAGTACATTTTGTTGATGATACTCATATACTATTACTGAGTAGGGTATGGTCTGCTTTCAAAAGCTTACCAAGTAAAAATATTATCTATAGAATGTACTTAAATTATTAAAAGTCCATTAAAATCATTCTGTCAGTGTTTTAGCATATGACATGGGTGTCTCATTTTAGTTCAGGGGCCAAATTCAGCCAAATTTGGTCTGAAATGGGCTGGACCAGTAAAATAATAACATAATTATATATAAATAATGTCAAGTCCACACGTTCCTTACATGATGAAAATGTTTACATCTACAAACTGTCCTTTAAAACAATGTGAATAATGTGAACAACCTAAAATTTCTGAAGAAAAATAAGTGCAATTTTAACAATATTATGCTTCAGTTTATCATTTACTCATGTGCATTACAACGTACAGATCACAGCGGATCGACAAATGCATAAAACATTTAATAACAAGCAGAATATTGGTCCAATTACACTTCTCTTAAGCCATTTCAGGTGTCTATATTTGTTCAGGATATTCCCATTTTTTGTGAAATGATAGTTTGTTTTTGTGGAAATTTAGTGGAAAATTACATGAAAATGTTTAAACAGAACATTTTGGAGTTCTGACTATTTATAGGTTATTTTGATAATATTCTACTGATTTGTATGTGGAACCTGAACAAAATTTTTTGTGAATAATAAGTGAAATTTTTGCGGGCCGCATTTGGCCCCTGTGCCACATGTTTGACACCCTTGCTATATGATGTATCCATGCAATTATTCATATTTACATTCATAACTGAGTATTAATCAGTAACAAAAACATTTTTTGCCTTTATATCAAATGTGCATAATATTAGTGGTGTTACTTGGGGGTTTTCTTTCTTTAAAATAGGGTGAATGTGCTTAATGGGAAATGGAAATGCTCTTTCTAACTCAAATGAAAACAAAATGACACCAATGTTGAAGGATCTTAAAGTTGTAATACCGCTGATGGCCACTGGGGGTGCCTTCAATAAAACCCAACTTCTACCAAAAAATATTAAGTCAGCTGATACTCATTCTGGTCTCATCTGTTTTATTTAAGACCCTCCAATACATGATCTCATGCTCCATCTTTAAACCGTTCCTTTGTTAGTGAGATCTCAGGTCAAATAGAAGCTTTGATGATTAACAGGTCTGTTTGATATCTCACCAAATCAGACTTTTAGCTTTTTGTATTAAAAAAAACCTTTTATTTTCATGACAAACTGCTCGACTGCACCATGTCTCCCAGTTTAAAATCTATTTATGGAAACACACAGGGGCAAGATTTGTGACTCCAAAATGAATCTTGAGTCAGAAATATCTTTGATGGCCGCTAGATGCTGCTTCAAAAAGTCCTGGCTCTCATAGGCTTACACGGAATGTCTTTCTAAAAATACTAAATTAGTGAATTGTTCCAGGAGTCATTCTGGTTTCATTTGTTTTGTCTGGACTCTTTAATAAGTGATATGAAGATGAATAGGAATAGATGGTCCTTTAAACTGCATTTGATTTTAGTATAAAAAGGAGGCCCTCATGTCATTTGGAGCTTATATTTATTGCGTAAAACATTTTTTTCTGACACATCACTACTAATTTAAGATGAGTTACAGCAACAACTAAAATGACTAAATAACTGAAATGTTTGATGAAGTTTATTTTCAGAAAGTTACCGTGTAACATTAGCTCACCAATGACTTCTGTAGCTCTGCTCCTTTTGTCCAAATATGGTCACTTCCTACTCCACAGAGCGAAGATGGCTACAACAACTTTCTTTGAAACACCAGAGATGTCACAGCTGTATTATCCACTTCTTATATACAGAAGTGGATAAATGCATATAATTCCCATTTTCTTTATTTTTCTTTCTTTGCGACTGTTCAGGAGTTCACTCAAACTTGCTTGACATCTCTGTGGAAACATGGCCAGTGAATTGAACCGGCCTGGACCGTGTTCAACATAATACAGAAGCTTTATACAGTTACCCTCCTTTCTCTCTGTGTCAGCAGCTCTCTGAGTTCTTGCGGAGGCTGCTGAAGATGCCATCTGTCAGCCTTCCACTCCCTCACTGTCTCTGTTTCCTCACTCCCCTTCTCTCTCACTGGATCCTTTTTCCTCTGTCTTCCTCCTCCTCCCCCTCCTCCTCCTCCACACACCTCCGTCTGTCTTGGCCTGGCTGCTCCTGACTCCCTCTGTCATGATACAAAACGAAGGATGCAACTCATCAGGTTTCCGCGTCCTTTCATATGTTGCCAGCGGAGAATAAAAAAGGGTTTTCAGTGGGGATTCTTGGGTCCCAAAAAGCTTTTTACCTCAAATATTCTGCTTATCAAGTTCACATATAAATAACAATGAAATGAAACCACTCGGATCAAGTACTATAAACATTATGGCTGCAGCAAGGTAAGAGTTCCCACAGGAAACATATGGGAGGCCATCGAGTGTTTTAACGTCAGCAAGTGATGGCTGCACATGAAAGGGGAAACCGCTGAGAGCAGTGGGAAAGGGGTTAACCTCGGAGCCCTGAAATGTATAAGTATATAGGAGTAGTAAGGGGGGAGGGATGGCTGACAAGATTGTGTGAAAGATTCTGTGTTGAGGGCCAGAAAAGCCCCTAAACTCGACTCCAGAGAAAGTGAGTGAAAAAACACATGCTCCTGGGAAACTGCTGAAATATTATCTTACTAAATCATAACATTTTGTCATTAACTATAAATACTCGCTGGAGTCACTCGGCAGCGTTGGAGCAACGCGGCGTTGTGTACCCAGAGTCCACTTCCCCGGGCTGACGGAGTGACAAGCGCCAGAACTTTCCATGGAAAAGGTTTCTGAGGAGGCCGGCTGCAGGCTGCCGTCTTAATGTTTTTAAACGTGCAGGAGAACCAAAGTCTCCGACACACACTTCAGACCGGTTCAGGCCAATGTAACGTACGGACATGCTGTGAAAATTCATATCATAAGGTCACGCTGACACTTTGTTTACGCTGCACGTTTTTATGTTTTTGACTCTTGTTCTGGATGTTCCGCACAGTTTTCCTTTTATTAACAAAATGTGAAAGAATTGACTGTTTAAAAAGGTGAAACGCCAGGTTAGAAGTGGTTTGTACGATGTCAGGAAGTTAAAGTGTCTGGTCATCGTCATCTGCCTTGATATCTTTTAAATACTGTCAGATAGTTTCTCCTGGGGGGAAAAAAATAGAGCTGAGAGAGCAGGTATTTCTCTGGCTTCATTTTCACCTCCACAGAGCTGATCAGTCACTGCGTGGGTGTGAATGTTTTTAGAAAGTTACAGAAATTGTCAGATGTAGCTTATTCCAACAGTGGAAATGTGTGAGGAGGGAGTTACTGAAGGTATCCGAGCATTACAGAGGCATTAGGGAGTACGAGTGTCGAGTCAAGTTTCTTTATATAGCACATTTAAAAACAAAACATGGCCAAAAGCCCCCGCACATCAGACAAATAAATCCAATGGAACAAAGTAAAGAAAATTCAGGATTCTTCTAGTCATGTTATAAGACATCTGAACATACTCTGTACTAAATAATGATTGGATTTTGATGTGGGTTTTTTTTTTATTATGTACATATGGTTCATTTCACCAGTTTTTCATTCCAGTTTCATTTCCTGCTCTCCTAAAAGTCCATGTCAGTGTCTGAGGAGCGATTTCAGGATTCAACAAAACACTTAACGAGGCTGAATAATACACTTGGATTTAAATAAGCAAGTAGGTAGTATCCTGCCATTGGATAAGTCCTGCAGTGATTAATGTTTCACATGCAACAGGTTGTTTAACCCCTTGATGCCTGAATTTATGTCCAATTATGGAAAAAAAAAAAAAAAAAATTCACTTGTGTTTTTGCTTTCAAGTAGATAGTATTTTGGTTGCATTTTGGAGTGGAAGCAGTTTGATTCTGCACATTGAATTCGCAACAATCGGAGCGACCCTAAATGAACTGATGCAGAAGCTTCCTCTGATGCAGCAGGGTGAGAAGAGAGGGAGGCAGATGAAGTGATTACCCATCATGCCTAGTGCCAACAATACAAGCCTGTTGGGGTAGTGTTCTGGTCTGGGGTTGCTTCAGTTGGTCAGGTCTCGGTCTGCAACCTTACGTGTGCTTAAAATGATGGGAATAAATGTGACCAGTGTTGGGCACGTTACTTTGAAAAAGTAATGAGTTATAGTTACTAGTTACTTCTCCCAAAAAGTAACTGAGTTAGTAACTGAGTTACTCCACTATAAAAGTAATTAGTGACCAGAGAAAGTAGCTATTGTGTTACTTTTTTTTTTTTTTTTTAATTTAAAAATGTCTTAGAATTTGGATTTTTAGAGCCGCCTCCGCTGAGGTTTAAAATGTTGGAATCGATACCAACGCGTGACATAAACACTGCAGACACTGATTGGTCAGTTTTCTCTGTGACACAAAACACAGATATGGAAGTAGACAGTAAATACAGTGGCACATGAATCCACATGATGACAGCCCAGAACTACAACATGATTGGTTTTGGAGATTCAGTCTTAGTCCGATGTAAAAATTCAGATGAGACAACACGTAACGAGCGAGTTTTCAGCAACTCTGAGCTGACGACAGGAAATAAATGCGCCGCATTGGAATACTGACTCACACAGAGCCGAGCTGGTTTCACGTAGTGGATACGTGGCCGAGTCGACTCGTGTGCTGCTCCTATGTGCTGGGTTTGTGTGTAAGCACCCGCTCACCTGATGTCTCTGGTTGGTTTAACATGAAATCTTACTCTACCTTAGCCAATCATCATTTCAGGCTGTTCTCTTGCCCCTCCCCTCAAAGGCCAGACCGAAACAAAAACTCTATAGTCTTAAACTAGAAAAGCAGCCGGAGAGCGCAGACTTCTGCCAAGGTAGTGTTTGTACTTCTTTTTTTTAAGGTAGTATTTGTCCTTTCTTCCACTAGATGGCGGTGAATGACCTCATATGTAACTCTGTGCCACCATGCCCTATCTCACAATGATAAAGAATCTTTTTAAAAATTCCTGGATCCAGATGGTGATCCAGATTGCCTCCAAAATGGAATCATCTCTTCCTTGACCCAAAGTGGACATATTCTGAAAATTTCATCAAAATCCGTTCATAACTTTTTAAAATTATGTTGCTAACAAACAAACAAACAAACAAACCCGGGTAAAAACATAACCTCCTTGGCAGAGGTAAGGACTAAAGGAGGGTAGGAGAGGGCTCAGCTAAAATACCAAACAAAAGGATCTTCTTCAAAAGTTAAATCTAAATTCTCTATCTCAAAACAAAATAGGGAAATAAAATATAACAGATTAATCTAAACTCCCTAAATGAAAAAAAAACAGGAGAAAAGGTTCAAACAAAAAGAGCCGGCCTCTCCAACTAGAACATACACAATTTCACAACTAACATAAAACTCTATATTCAGCTATTGACAAATACTCTTAAACGAGCACATGATGTCGAGCAGACAAATACACACAGGATCTGGTTGGAAGCTGGAGGGAGAGAGAGAGAGAGAGAGAGAGAGAGAGAGAGAGAGAGAGAGAGAGAGAGAGAGAGAGAGAGAGAGAGAG
>JAQQZY010000009.1:23847695-23857715 GCA_030068375.1 Ostorhinchus rueppellii | reverse complement strand
ACATCCAAATGGGTCACATCTGATGACCATGAAAAGATGACAAACTGTATTTTACACCAATTATTTACATGTAATGATGGGATTAATGGATCAGCAGGTATTAAACAGCTTACATCAGTAGATGGTTTTGGTCAGTGGTGGATGTTTGCATCTTTTTGGGTTAATAGAATGAACTTACGTGAATCTGGTGAGGATAGTAACAGGTTTGTCTGCCGTATTGACCCATATGAGGGCTTCATACTCTGCTGAGGTGTGGTGCTGGTGACTGGGTGGAGATGTGTTTGTTGGTTGTCTGAAAACTGGCTCACAATTTGGTGACAAGTGGAGGTGGAGGTGCACATACGTACATTTGTGTTTGGGACATACGCAGGAGCTGACCTCTGACGTTAAAATGTCTGCAGCTTTCCCACATGCAAATATAATGAGGTTAAACCCAGACAGTTTTCAGCAGCTGTTATTATGTCGTGTGGTTACTCTATGACCTCAGAAGGCAGGGGTGGAGGAAGTATTCAGATCCTTTAGCTCAATAAAAATACTAATGTGAAAAAGTACAATTCAAAGCCCTACTTATATAAATGTGTGGGTATCAAGATAATTTATTAAACATATGTCAAGGTACATATTAAATATGACCAATATCACTGATGCATGTGTGTATTAAGATTTTACTGCTTTCAGACTAAAATCACATCATGACAATAAAGTCCCTGGATATTTCTATGTTTAGTAAAATTCTGTGCACAGCCTTCACCTGATGTCACCTGGAGTAGGCTTCAGCCCCCCAGGAACCCTCCAGAAGAAGAGGTCACAGGAAGTGAATGAATGAATGAATGAATGAATGATCTCTATTCATACTACAGTGCAAAAACAATTACAAACAAACTAGGACAAACATGTAGAGAAACCGTTTGTGTTGGGCTTTAAACTGTGGATGGTGTGGACGTTCAGATAATACAGGACACATCTAATGTAGATACTTAGGTTTGTCATGAAATTCAGCAGCAACTGCTTATTTTATAAACTTTGGTTTTCGAAGCATATTCATTCAAATTTGGGTGTGATGCTATCATGATCTTATCTCTACATTTTCTTGTGTTTTGAGGTGGATGTGCAGATCCATCCATCCATCCATCCATCCATCCTCTGAACCTGCTTTATCCTCACTATCCCAGGTACCATTGGGCAAAGGTTCATCACAGGGCTGACATATGGAGACAAACTCCAAACAAACAATCCAAACTCAGGACTTTGTTGCTGTATCCTCCTGGCAACCCCCCCAGCATACTACTGGATTAACTCCTTTTGCTCTCAGAGGACATCTAGGGCTTTTCAATAATACCAAATGTAAAGGGGTGGAACTTTATCTTACAAAGAGTGGGGAAATTTAAAACAAAGAAAAAAATGTAATGTGACGTTTTTTTCCCTGGTAGTCAGGAGGTAAGGCAAGAGTGCTAACCACTGCACCACTCTGCTGTCGTACAATAATATAGAGGGTTTTTTTTTTTTTAAAAAGAATAAGGGAAAAAAAGAGCAGAATTAAGTGCAAACTAAAACTGAACCAGTGACTTAAAGGGTGCTTCCACACCTGAAGGTTTGAACCAGGGTCTAAAATAGTTGACATCTGACATCAGCACGATGGGATGTTAATTCTCCTCATTATTCATTTCTTCCTTCCTGTTTGTTTGTTTTTCCATTTTCTCCTTTTGCAGCTGTAGCCTCATATTATACTTACTGTAATTGGCCCAAAAGTCTAAAATACCCTGACAAGTGGTGTCATACATGAATAAGAACACCTGTCTTACTCGGACCAAAGACCAGCTGTAGGTAGGCAGCTATAGGAGTCAAAATGTCCTAAATTGAGAAGAATTTTCTACTTTTTTTATATGATTATATTAACTTTTTTCTACTGCCATTGGTTAACATCAAATCAATCAGTGACGTAACTCTTATATTTGTTTAAATATTTTGTTTCAGTAGTCGCAGTAAGACTGTTAAAAATATAAATATTCAAAGTACAAATACTCAAGATAAAGTTCCTTCATTCCAGCACTAGAACCTGTCCACAAAGCAGCATCTGATCCAAATGTGTGTTAAATTGACTCTTCACTGCAGAACATTCAATAGTATTACGGCACCTCCTGTTGGAAAATGATGGTATAACATTGACACGCATGTGCTTCTGTTTCCTGTATATTTGGAAAACAGTTCACTTGTTTGACCTCAGGTTCTATTTTTCAGGTGGTTCTGATAAAAAAAAAACATTTTAAAATGCAACATGTGCAGAGTCAACGCATCTTCGGAATCGGTGGTTTCCGTCCTTGAGCCCTGCAGACCTGCTGGTTTTCATAAGTCTTCAAAGGCTGACTCACTTGGGCAGATAAACAGAACCAGCAGGTCTCTGTAAACCTGGTCACCAATAATTGTGAAACAAATGAGCAACGATGTCAAAATGACTTGTACATGTTTTCTGGAAATGGTTCTGAGTCTTTTCTCATTGATTCTGACTCATGGAGGGCCCGGTGCTGTGTCAGTGAGGTGACACTTCACCTATTTTCAATTAAAGTTGTATTTCAGTGCTTTCTGTGACACTGCAACATCCTATTACATCACACCTTTACATTTTATATATACACACAATTTGTCCACTGTGTTTTATATATTGTGTTTCCTGTAAAGCTCGAGGCAAATATGCGACACATAATTTACATAATAATCCCAAAACTGTTAAATGCATTTTCTGCTTCTTTGTAGATCTTAATAGAACCATGCTACGATTTCCTCTGGAGTTTGTTATGAACAGCTGTTTATAAGACTGTGTCCAAAAGTTGGTTTTCCTAACCATTTTCCTTTGATCTCAATGGACTTAAGTACAAGTACTTGACTTCTTCACCACACCATGTAGTTCTCTTCACTTGGCTGAATTGTAAATGACCTAATTGCGCAATCTTAACCTTGTATATGTAGCTGCTGGGCATGATAATGGCATCTCAGAAAGGTTTTTTCATTTAGTGAAAAATTTATTTTTTTTAAGCAGGAACTGTAACTATTTTTTAAACATTATATATTCCTCTAATTTAACCACTTTGATGAATTTCAAACAAAATGATCAGGGTTACATTGAACTTACAACAAAAAACTAATAATTACTTCCAAAGCTGTACAGCTATATAAAATAATGAAAAACAGACTTGACTTGAAGATAAAACCCCAATTTTATTAGTAGTATTTTTTTTTTTTTTTTTAATTTTTCAGCTGTTCTTATTAATATTTAGGGCTTCATTTATAAGCTTCATTCACATTTTTACACATATATTGGGCATCATTTATATCTCTATACAGTAATTACACAGTGTGGTTCTTATAATGTCTTATTATTCATGTGTAAAAACGTTTCAACATTGAATAGAAATGTTTAGGAGTATTAGTACAGAGTGTGCAGATGTAGGTTTTGATATGACATTTAACATGATGAGATGAACTTCTATCTTCTCTGGCAGCTTTTCGTCATCAGATGACCAAACCGTACAGTTGCTGCTGCCCACTAGTGGACATGTGTTATTCACAGAGATTGGCGATTCCAAAGTGTCTGTGTGTAAACAAACTTAAGTCAGACACATCATGTGTCAATCATTCATATATTTGTACAATGTTCTTTAAATATTCCAATAAAAACTCCATCCCCTTTAAACATTCATGAACCTGAGCCCTGATACTCTCAAACAAATACAGACTGAACAAAGCAAGTAAAATTCCACAGTCTGTCCTGATTCCACTGGTCAACAGGTCTGAAAGGAACAACCCTGAGTATGAGCCGGATACAGGTGGAGGCAGGGATTTCAGGGCTTTGCCAAAGTTGTTTTGGGTCAGCGGTGCAGTCGGAAGCTCTGCTGCGATACTGACAGGCGTGCGTGATGGACTGATGACCGCTGAGGTTATGTGAAGATCTGTCCCTCAGGCCTGACAACGCTGGATTCAGAAAAACCCTGGAAAGAGGTGCTGAAGGAGGAGAACGATTCCCACCACCATGAGGCCACAGACGACCAGCACCAGCCAGACTGGGAACGATCCTGCAAAAAAAAAAACAAAAAAAAAACCCTCTATGAGGACTCTGAGCTTATAATCAATGGAGCTAAAGTCAGGCTGCTCTTCAGTACCGTTAAGATACTGACTCAACCTGTTCAATACTATTGACCAGGGTTTTTCTTTCATTATAAGGTTTATATGTACAGCACCTGAATTATTTTAGACACCACCTAAGCCAAAATCAATGTTAATCAATCAATGTCTGGGCATCATGTCCTTATTGCCTCAAAATTTGGTACCAAATAGACGATAGACAATAAGAATACAGCATGATCATGTCACACACAAGCATGTCGTTTTGTGCCAATTACTTTGAAAACATTTTCTGTTCAAATTAGATTTTAGTGTCAGACTCCTCCATGTGTAAATATCTGGGCAGGAACATTGTTTATCATTTAAAACACTGGTCAGACAGCAAGGTGACATATCTCAGTGTATTTATGATGTCCAATGTGGCATATCAAAATTTAAAAATTAAGATAGGTAGACTTGTTTACAACCAGTGTGAAAGTAATTAGTAAGTAAATTGTATTTTTATAGAGCACTTTTCACAGTGCTTTCCAGTACAAAAATTAAAATACAATTAAAATATGATAAATACATTAAGTGTAATCAGTTGTAGCAGCTCTGAGTCAGTTAGGAATTAAAAGGCCTGCTTGAACAAGAGTGCCTTAAGATGTTTGTGAGTCAGATATATTCAGCTCAATT
Organism: Ostorhinchus rueppellii; assembly: GCA_030068375.1. Classification (NCBI taxonomy): domain Eukaryota; kingdom Metazoa; phylum Chordata; class Actinopteri; order Kurtiformes; family Apogonidae; genus Ostorhinchus; species Ostorhinchus rueppellii. The sequence continues at coordinate 23,852,924 of JAQQZY010000009.1, read as the reverse complement.
ACCTGCATTTAAAAAGACTGGACACGCCAATTTTAAATATAATAGCAGTAGCAACACACAACATGTCTGAACTAACACATTAGTTGGTGGTGACAGACTCTAAATAATCCCTGCACAATTATTTTAATACACCCAGTAGCCTAGCAACATTAATGCAAAGGACTACCAGTGATGCTCGATATAAAATCCAGTATTCATGCCGGTAGCCTATCAGAAAGTTTGGACAGAGCTTTTATCCATAAAATAAAGTACTGAGGTGTGTGTGGAGTAAACTGTTTAAGTCACTACATTTTTTATGGTGCTTTGGGAAAATTGCAGAAACATAAAAACATTATATTTTAGATGTTACAGAACTACTTTGAGTGTGTGAATATATTAAAATGCAATAAAAACTAGATTTACGCTGTTAGGGGCCAACAACAAGGGAATATCCCAGAATCCCCCAATCCTCTGCTATGTATAAATCTATCCACGATAATTAAGACAATCGATATTACCTCAATTTGAGCAACATCGACCTGATAGTGGCAGAATAATCATCAGAGAACTAGTTTTTCCCTATGAAACTCCATCTAGTGAATGAAAATGACACCATATGAACTCTAGATGGTAGCGGGAAAATGGACATTTGTAAGATGATCAATATGAACCAAATTTGACCTCAATTGGCCTATTACTGCTTGCTTCATGTCCAAAAAACTGATTTTCAACTTGAGAAGCTGAAATTGATAGGGTTCTTCCACTAGGGATTATCAAGGGATAAGAAATCCAATCAAATTTGTCCAAGTTATCGCGTTCACATGAAGGAAGGCGACAGCAGATGCAGTGATTTTGTGGATATCATGAAACTAAAGACGTATCCTGCAAAGTCTACAGTGACATTCTTTTGTCAAAACAATACCAGCTTTGGGTTGTGTATTCTGTGTTCTCTACACTCACTTCGGTTGGCGACAGTGTGAACTTGACAGCGGCTGTCCACAGCGACGCTCAACAGGGCTGTTTCATTGTTCCCTTTGATGTTTTTGCCTTTTAAGGTGTCGGGCAAGAAGGCCAGATCTGTCACAACGATGCCGTGGGTCTCCTGCACATAATACAGCTTCTACACACACACACACACAGAGGAGGACCAAGATATTATCATACAACAGGACCGTTTGTGGATTTATGATTCCAGTATCTGAGTCTGCAGTGATCGTACCTGTAAGGAGAAAGCGATGTAGATAGCTACTGATCCAGTCACTGTTCCAAGACCGATAAATGTTCCTGAGTCACTGTCAAAGAAAACGACAACAATCACATTTTACTGGCAGTTACAAACTGGGAAATAGTTTGTGGATTCAGTTTTGGTTGTAAAGGGTTGAACACATAAGCACTTATTGTTAAAACTACATATTTTATGTTATTTTGTACATTTTAAAATTATGTTTCATGCCCTAAAGCTCATGAGATGACATTCTCAATGTCACAAAATAAACTGCTGTAATAACAAATTTTAACGTGCCAACAAGAAAAAGATCCAATCAGTATGTGATGAAATAATATTCACAATGTTTTATGCAGATCACAGAATCAGTATGTTGTTTGTATATTTCAAATCATGCCTCATTTAAGACACAAGTTTTAATGAATCATATTTTTTCAGGCTTTTTTGAGAACACAACGAAGTTTTTTAACTAGGAGCACAATGCAACTTGTGAATATGCTCTCCAGATTTGACTTTTTTTGTTTGTTTGTTTGTTTAAATCATCATCTATCATGTCAAACACCAACTAAGAGCAAGAAAGGTGTGTGTGAGGCTTCAGCCCTCAGGGATAGTTCGTATTACACCGGAGCAGTTTTCTTTAAAGCTAGAGTCCTTTTTTGTTTCCTGGCGAGGAAAAATGCTTTGTTTTGACACAAAGTAGCACAAGCTGATCCATTCCATAACTGCAGTGTTCATGTCTGAATGTAAACAGCAATATTGGTGGATTAATCATCTTTATTATCCATGTAAATGACTTGGACACATGTAGGCAGTGCCAATTGGCGCTGGTGTCTGTTACTGTGTCTAGTTCACAGTACAGGAGTGTGTATCTTATTTGTGCGCTTGTAAAGGTCAGAGGTCAGTCACAGGAGCCCAATGGTTACCTGACAGCCAGACTGGAGATGACCTCAGCTCCACAGGAAGACGTCAGCATGGGCAGGAAGCTCTTCCCGTCCCACTTGGTGAGGTAGCAGGGAGGAGGTTTTCTTTCTCGTTTATGGGGGATCTGTACTGTGTAAAGCCTCAGTGCATCTTTTTGGTCTTCAACTTTTCCAAACCTGAACCATAATCAGTCAATCAGGGTCAGAGAACAGTATATAGTATAGAAACATATACTCTTGCCTCAGAGGAAATATGTCACTTGTGTTTTACCTGCAAGCCATGTAGCGGTAAGTCTTGTCTGCAATCTGTGGCATAGTTTCATTCCATTTTAGACCCATCGCCAGCTGGTTCCCACTCCACACGCTGCAGGCAAAGTCCCTGCCGACCGTCACAAGGTGCTGCACAGAAGTCATATTAAAAAAAAAAAAAAAAAAAAAATCAATTATCACTAAACAATATATCATACATGAATGTGTTACTTTCAACTTTCAACTCTTAGTGCTGATGTGTAACCTTGTTTCCTGGACTCATATCCAGGTCTTCGATCTCCCCCTCATGGGCTTTGAAGTCAAACTTCTTCTTCAAGGACGGAAACTGTGGGAGCAGGACAGCTGAGATTTACACTTTATCTGTGAGGTACCAATAAACGCACTGGTAGCAGAAGTGAATAAACTGCTGAGTATTTTGTGATTTAATGACAGAATTGTAAAAAAAAAAAAAAAAAATTTTAAAGGCATTATGATTTTTTTTTTTTTTTTTTTTTTTACAACAAATGTTTAATACTTCTAATTTTTTTAAAATCAAAGCAGTTTTTTTTATCTGGCATGCCAGACATAAAGCATCACATACTTGGAAAAATTCAGAAACATTTGACCAATTAAAATGTGAATCAAGTCTGATTTGGACAGAAGAAATAAAAGATTCATTAAAAAAAAAAAAACAATGCAGCAAATTTCCAGAAAAACTTGCAAAGACTCCACTGCAAAGCTGTTTACCTCCCAGACTCGGATGTGTCCATCTGTGCCTCCTGTAAGCAGGAGGCTTAGGTCCGGACTGAACCTGACGGCCTTCTGGAGCGGATCCTGAGGGTTCAGGTCTGACTGTACCTCAGCCAGGCCCTTCACAGAGATCTGTGCAGTCTCATCCTTCATATCTGCCATATCTCCAGATGCCGCTGCTCCATCCGGTCCACCTCGGTCTCCTTTCCCAGTTCGCCGCCGGGCATTTCCTTGCTGTCCACTGTTCCCGGCTAAACAGGGGACACAAGATTAAAGTCCATGAAAAAAAAAAAAAAAAAAAAAAATCAAGATTTAACACAGCAAGAGGTGTTTAAAGACCCCGCAGGTACGAAACCATATTGTAAAAGGAATACAATTTATGCATAAATACACCATAGATGAAGTGCACTGTGTCCTAAATCTTTCTTAGACAGAGATGCACAATATTGTGATTTTCACAAAGTCTGAGCACTTGTTCCATGTACAGTATATTTTCTCCACACTTTACTTTCCAAACATATTAAGTAAATCAGTAGACTGCCCGTAGTCTGTAGATTATTTTTCAATGGAAAAAAAACAAAGCAGCTTTTCACATTATCTGTCAAAATGATTTCATCATCAGTTTTCAAAAATAAAAAGTACCTAAAAAGAATTACACCATCAGTAAAAGAATGCAAAGTCAATCAGGATATTTTCTTACATTATTTGTCAAGTTACTAAATTTTTAGGCATTATTACAATCTAAGCAATTTATCACATTATTGAGTGTAATAGGAACCTCTGCAATCACCATGGTGATCTCAAAACATATGTGTTACTATTACTCACAATACTAACATGTTGTTCATGGTGTCAAAGAAGACCATGGCCATTCATCTACCCATCCATTCCGCCAGCTCAAGCATATTTATTCAACACCACTGTGTCAGTGTAACCTGGAGAAAGAACTTACCCTCTTTTGCAGTAGCTTTGGCCCCACTATGTTTAAACTTCAAGAGGCAGCAGGTCCCATCCTGGCCTGCAGCAATGACACCGTTATTTACAGCCATGTTCATAGTGGCACGTGTGTCCGTGTCATGAGAGTGGACAAGTGTGGCACTGTACTGATGTTCACCAACCAACTGCAAGTCCAGGAAGTGCTGAAAACACACAGTCATAAGTCTGAGACAAAATGCTGCTTTCCTGAAATAAATAAATAAATACACACACACATTCCTATATGTAACCTCTTTCTTACACTGTTAAATTTTTAAATTAGGAAAATGTACAGGAGAACAATTTTGATAATTTGACATTTGTTTACCTGAAATGTAAAAGGAGAATGCTAGCTCATATGTATTGTCATATTAAATGTAATGGGTTCTGTCAGATACAGTACATGCAGTACTGAAGTAAATAATCAGTCATATTAAAGGTAGGGTTAGAAAATTTGTCAAAACACATCCAAAGTGAAAGGATGATGGTTAAATGTGTCCTTGATGATTAGATCCCAGTTTATTCCATTAAAAATGAACCATTTTCCATTTGACATTAATTTCAGTGTAAATCTGATTCCAAAATCACTATTTCTACTAAAATCATATTATCGAATAAAATACATCATTCATATATAACAAAATAAGAGTTTTTGGATATCAGTATAACACTGTCATTTCAGTTGAAGATAAATTGTCATAAACATAAGACCACCAGTTAGTCACAGAAATGACATAAAGTGATATGGAAATAAGACACTTTTGTAAGATTCATCCATCTGTTTCTAAAGGGGAAAGGAGACAATTACTGCCATTATGTAAAATAGCTGCTCTTCACTTGAGTAACTGCAGTAGGGTGATTATGTAATAATTGTGGTAGGCCTAACTGGAGACATTGACTCCACTGTGCAAAAGATTTCAGTGTAAGCCTGCATAGCTGATTCTGGATGATGCAACTAACTTGTATGGCATGTCAAAGGATCACTGTAGTTCATTCAGAAGTATAATTAAAGGAACAGTCCAGTATCTTCACTTCTACTTTTTCCCCCCCTACCATCCCCCATTCACTTCCGTCAACACAACCAACGTGTTTCAGTAAGCCAGTAGTAGTTGAGCTACAAGTAGTTTTGTG
>JAQQZY010000009.1:23816586-23832828 GCA_030068375.1 Ostorhinchus rueppellii | reverse complement strand
GTCGCTGGGGAGAGGGCCGTCTGGGCTTCGCTGCTGAAGCTACTGCCCCCGCGACCCGGATCCGGATAAGCGGAAGAAGACGAGTACGAGTACGAGTATATGTAACAGATGAATAAGGCCTAAAAAAAAAAGAAAAAAAAAAAGGTAATTTTCAGTTACCCGACCTACCCTAGAAAAAACAGCCGACCCTAATCATTTCACAATGACCTCCATTCCAAGTTTTTTTTCAAAATACCTCAAATCTACAGAAATTACTCAGCTTTAGCCAAAAATCACCTGGTTTAAAATCACCTAAATCGCCAATTTCTACTAGAAATCAGAGTCTTGCATGGTTCTAATTTTAACAAACCGCAACCGCCCGTACCCATCATATTTGAACCCGCATCCGACCTGTTTTCCGACAGAATTAAAATAAAGTTTCGCACCCGAACTGACCCGCTATAAATAAATCCGATATCTGACCCGAACCAGAATGGTAATCAGTCAGATATAAAAAAGAAAAAAAAAAATACAAATATTTATTGCTATGACAATCGAACCACAGTGATGTGTGCAACTGCAGTTGAAGGCAGAACCAAATGACAACATTGCTTAACACAGAATCTTAACACAGAGTTTGGTGGCACAAGTTTTGTAGCCTAATGTAAACCGCAAATGAGACCCGCACTCTCCTGCATCCGACCCGAACCCGTATCTGACACAGCACAAAATGTTTCACCCATTTCATTAAAATTTGCCTGTGCAGGATTCTGCTAGAAATTGACGATTTAAACAAGTTAAAATAGTTATGAATCGGCTGCCATCTTGAGTCTCGTGTATATCTCGCGTCTCGCGAGACTTGGCCATGTTGGCAATGGCAGTCCTTCCACGAGGTCTATGGTGTGCAGTACTAGCTTAAATCGGCCTAAAATCGGCCTAAAACACTCAGAACAAGATAGTACCATAGCTTAGTAAGTACATGTTCAGTTTTCAAAGACAAATATTAAAGTTTTGAAATAGAAGTGTAATAGCATGTTTAGAGTTTGAACAGCCACAACCAGCACAAAGAGTGCACTCCAACTACTACAAAGCAGTGAATATACATGCAGTGGGGGGGTTAAGCCAGAATTTATACATGGCAGGATTCATGCTGGAAAAAAGAGAAAAGATGTGCAGATTACAGAGGAAAACAGTAGTTTGAGATTTGCAAAAATGGTCAAATACATGCAACCTTCAGTGCCTACGAGCAAAACATTGATGTTAAATCAATATATTGATAAATTTGGATATACGTCAAGGATTTTCACAGTACATTTCATAAGATTTGACAGTAAAATTATTTTGCAAAACATTTTTTTTGCCTACCTACCTACCCTATTTTTGGTTTTTTTCAGAGCGTAATAGCAAACAAACATTTTTTTTTTTTTTTTTTTTTTAGGCCTAAGTCTAGTTGAAGAAGTTACTGGAATTCAGTTGACGCTTATGAAAAGCCAGAGAAAACTTTGAACTCAATCTATAATGGGCCACTTTATCCCTCAGTTTATCATAAACAATCAGAGATGTGGGGTTTTCACTGGACAGGAATGGCATGAAAACCTGTAATAGAAAAAAGAAGAGGAACTAAAGCTGTCAGACAAATGCAGCGGAATAGAAAGCACAGTATGTGCTTCTGTTATATAGTGAATGGAAGTATAAAATACCTCAAATCTGTACTTAAGAGAAACTACTTGACTGCACTTCTGGGTTTCACAGCAGTTTCAAAAAAGTTGCACTTCTCTTGTGTTTTTCCAAGGTGTGTTAAGCTTTGCATTACAAGTGCATTTGAAAGTAAAGTGAAAAAAATATCAAAACTATATGATTTTATGTCAGTAAATTTTTAGAGGACTATGTGACACACTATATTCCCCTCTTTAAGACATCAAGCCTTAAATTCAGTGTTTTTGCCACAGGTTGTTGACAAAAGGACAGAAATGTCCTGCAGCAGCGGAGTCATTAGCAGCTTGTTCCCGTGCAGCTCACCTGGGAAATGCACTGTAGTTAAAATTAGGAGATGTGTTTGCAGACACACAGTATGTGGGCTTGATTTAGTGATCTGTAGAGCTCCTTATGATCCTTATGAGCTGCATCTGAACAGGACACCAAAAAACAGATTTAAGAGATTTGAATGTGGAATTATAATGCTTGATTCACACTCAATCCCATATAATAGTTAAATATTAATTATATATTTCAAAAATGAATTAAATGTTAGGTCCACATATAAATATAAACCCTTGAACATCTAATTTAAGTATATTTTTTTTTTTATACAAAATAAGCATAAAAGTATAGATGAAAAAGTTAATATCAATATCTAATGTTAGTAATATCTTATTTAGTTATTTAATATAACACTAGAAAAGCACTCAGAGTGCAGACCTCCGCCAAGTTAGTGTTTGTACTTTCCTCCATGAGATGGTGCTGAATGACCTCATATACAAATCAGTGCCGTCATGCCCTATTTCCCAATGATAAAGAAACCTTTAAAAAATTCCTGGATCCAGACGGTGATCTGGAGCACCACCAAAATTTTATCACTTATTCCTTGTCCCATTTCTAACAATTCCTGAAAATTTCATCCAAATCCTTTCTGAACTTTTCAAGTTATTTTGAACACAAACAGACAAACAGAGTAAAGCTAGCAAAAACATAACCTTGGCGGAGGTAATAAGGATAAAAATACCAGTTTAACCCTCAAAGGCCTAATCAGCTGAAGGTGACCAAAAGTATCAGCTGATCTAAAATATTAAGTAATCTTTGAACCACTAATTCTGTCATTACATGTAAATTCTTCAGGTTAAATGGAATTTTTCAGCTTTTCATCATCATCAGGTTTGACCCACCTGGAGGTTCAGAGGCTTTGTTGTATACGTACAAACACCATCATCTTCTGCAACACTGATTCACCAGTCAAACCAGTGGAGTTTGGTAAAGTGGTTGTTGACTCATTTATGAACATATTCTGTTGAAAAAGTAATTTTTTTTTCTTCAATTTTCCCTGGTTTGGTATTAATAAAAGTTCAGAGTAAATTCTATCTACAAGATCAGTGAATTAAATATAGGAAAGCACCAGATTTTCACAAAAAAAAAGCATAATACAGATGATAATGTTATAACAAATGGTGATAAATCACTTGAGAAAGTTTAAATGTAGAAAAAAAATACAAGGTCTTGAAGGGTTTATCTACAGAACAGATTGTACAAATAAATAACTAACAAAAACCAATGACAACATTTATAAACCTCAATAACATTTGATTTTGATTAAATATAGCTTCAACAGCCACGTTGTGTTAAACAAATCATAATTATTATACATGTGAAAAGTTAAATTACTGACAAAGCAAGAGTTCTATAGAGGGAAGAGGGATTTTCTGTGTTTTTCAGTGAAAAACTAAATGCCAATCAGTGTTTGGGTGAATGCGTTTCATTGTCCAATTACAACACTGAAGATTAACTGTATTGATAACAGACTGGAGAACAGTGTGTCCACTTGTTCTCCAACAAGGCCACATCTCATGATCAGTTTGTTTATGCCCCATCCACACTAATGCGGATATTTTGCAAAACTGGTATTTTTTCTTGATGGTTGGGCCTCTTGTCCACATGTAAATGGTGTTTTAGGTTGCAGAAAAATGGAGGAAGAAATGATCTTTTTAAAATAATATTTGTGTTGATGTTGACAGGGTATTAGTCTCTTCAGCATAGAATATGGATTTGGCCACCACATGCTCAAATCTCTGAATGATTAGTAGTTTAACCCATAAAGACCCAGAGTTAATATTATGACAGTTCCCAAATGAATGTTCCCTCTATGGTTTAACCTTTCTTAAGAGATTTATCACATTTTTTCCCCCTAATATTTTCCTTTGTATGTTACATTTTTCTGTGAAAATCAAGAATTTTCCGATATTTATTTCACTTATCATGTAGATGTTCATACAAGCTCAAATTAAAATTGAGGGTGATTTTGATCAAAAACAGAGAAAACTGAAGAAAAAAAGTTACTTTTTCAGTAAAATGTATCTATCGTTAAGTGATCATAAAACAAGCATCTCCATCCACTGTCATTGATCCAAATCTATGCATTTTAGTGGTGAATCAATTTTGTAGAGGATAACAGTGTTTCCATATTCACTATGGAGCCTGTGAACATCCAAATGGGTCATATCGGATGACCATGAAAAGATGACCGACTGCATTTTACACCAATTATTTACATGCATTGATAGGATTAATGGATCAACAGATATTTACCATTTTATATCAACAAATGATATTTGTCGCCAAGGGATGTTTGGGTCTTTATGGGTTAACATTGCAGTGCTTTATAGTTTTTTGGTGCCATTCATCAAAAATATCACAAATACCTTTCAGTGTGTTAGAATTTAAGAGATCTAAGAGGGAGCAAGAATTGGGTCTTCTTCTCTATAATATAAAGGACCTTTTTCCCACATGAAACACAGCAGGTCATCTGTCTCTATATTTACATAGGTGTATTAATTTTGACTCGGAGGGAGTTGATTTCTATGTTTTTAAAAATTTACTGTTGGATTACACATTATCCGAAAAAAGTCACGTTGCAATTTGTGATTTGTATTTGCTTTGTAATTTAAAAAAAAACAAAACAACAGAGGCATGTCTGTCTCAGGCTGTTGTTGCATTTGTGATTCGCTTAATTGTATAGCTCTAATTTGATATTTGTCTTCAGAATGTCTAAACCTAATATGAACATCCTTTGATTTATTTTGCCTGTCCCTGATCATTTATAGACTTGTTGATTAATTGGCAAATTTTTCAGCATGTAATGGAAATATTATGCATTACATAAGTCCCATTTAAGCCACAGATGACAAAACACTTGAAAACATCACTGCCAATTGGGAGGACTTTGTGAACAAATTTAGCCTGTTGATCTTCATTGAAGTGTCTACACTAGCCTTTATTTTATACTGTTACTTTATACTGCTCAGAGTGTGCCATTGTACCTAAAGAATATTAATGAGCTGTATTCAAGAGGAGTTTTATTTTATTAGTTATTTAATTTGTTTAGTTAGTTTTTACCCCTTGGCCAGCTTCAGGTCAAAGCGTAATTGTTTTGTTATCTCAACAACATATTCACATTATCTGAAGAATGCATTGAGATATCTGCCCCTAATTTATACTTTGGATGGATCTTTTCATGGAGCAGAAGCCTATTGAAAACCGGTCACCTGGATTTACTTTTTCAAGGTCAAATGGCCTTGTAACTTGTGCAGTTACAGTACTTTACAAAATAAATTTGTATATAAGTTTTGCACAAAGACAATCTAATCTAAATTATAAGGCAGCAACTTCCAATAGAATCTTACACTATATTTGGCCATGGGGGATTAAAAGTGTGCAGCACATTATGTTACTTTATTAGTCAACAGTTGGATGCAGAACATCTACAAAATGTTTGAATGGCTTTTGACTTACGCGTGCATCTCTAGCTTGTCACTTAGCTTGAAAAAAAATGTATAAATGACAAACAAGAAAAGATGGCTGCCTTTAAAAAAAAAAAAAAAAACAGCAGTGAAAGTAGGAAGCTCACATGCCGTTACACAACATATCTGGAGTGGTTTGTGTGGTCACGGCCATGTTCTCATTGGACATTGACATTTGTGGATTGTTTACAGCTCTCTCACAGATGGTGTTGGGTTGTCAATATGATTCAGTCTGCACGAACACATGGTAACTTTTATCTCAGAGAAGCCCGTCAATAAAAGGTCAAACACAGAACATGAACTTATTATGTTCAACATGACCAGTCGTCAGAACAGATTCATGTGAAGAGCACGTAATGAAACAGCCTCATTGTATTTTAATTAAACCGCTCCTCCTACATCTAATGCACTGATCCATGGTGGGATGAGTTGAGGAGTGAACACTAAAGCATTTTATTAGCTGTTTCATGCCTGCTGACCTCATTAGTAAAGCCAAATAACCTTGATGGAGCAGAAGAGAGGCACTGCTTTGTGTCTGTCAGCTAAACATTTACCACTGTTGACCTATTTAGTAGAGCTGATTTATATAGATGGAAAATTAGTGAGTAGTATTAAAATAAAGGTTATGGCTTAAGTAAGTTAATGTTGAGCAAAGAAACACAAGGGTTTGTTTAAAGGCTCAGATTTATTCTCCAATTTACATTTTTCAGAATCATTACCTTCTACATGGACAACATTCATACAGCCAGAAAAATTATTGGACCAGTCCTTGTTTTCTTAAATTTCTTGTTCATTTTAATGGCTGGTACAACTAAAGGTACATTTGTTTGGACAAATATAATAACAACAAAACTAGCTCATAAGAGTTTAATTTAAGAGCTGATATCTAGCCATTTTCCATAGTTTTCTTGATAATAACCAAAATCACTTAAGTTATTACGTCAGTAGCTATGGCACTGTACTGACAAAAACAGTGCTTTTAGGCATTCCAGGTTTTCTTTTCTGTCTGTTTTAGTCACGTGATATAAACAGGAGTTAGTGCTTGATTGTATAACTATTGTTTTTGATGACTTTTGATGGTCTAATAATTTTTCCTGTGAATGTATATTGGTTGAACATTAGTACTGGCTGATATTTCTTGCAGATTTCACTGAAGGCAGTTGCACATATGTATCCATATCATATTAAAGAGTATTTCATACATGTGTATGATTGAATTTGTGGTTACTCCAGAATAATTAGGTGAAGTGATGAAAGATTTAATGTAATTAGGATGTCTCTTAACCCCCCCCCCCCCCCCCAAAAAAAAAATGTGGGGGTGTGTGACAAAAAGGAAATGAACAAACAGAAAATGAAATCAGTGTCAGCATCAGCCAGACTGTCATTTTAAATACCAGTATCAGGCCACTATGGAGCCCCTGAATGTCCAAATGGGTTCTATCTATGATGATGAAGAGCTGAGGAGCTGCATTTTACATGAATTACTTAAATATATTCATATGATTCTTTGCAAAGTGGTTCCATGAGGCATTTTTATTGTCACTGGGCTGGTATAATAAATGATATTGGTAAAAAATGAAGGAATATCATGTTTGAATTGCTATAAAAGGAAGTACAAATGAATAGATGGTATGAGCCCATCTGTGCTTCTGTGTTTGTATACTCTGTTGTTTTTACAGTGATTTCTTACCTTTGCCTTCTATTTTGTTTTCAAGCTGATGGCCAACATTGTAATCTACGTTTGTGCCATCACCGTTGGCATCATGTCGTACTACATGGCCGACCGGAAGCATCGCAAGGCCTTTCTGGAGGCGAGACAGTCACTGGAGGTCAAACTGAACCTGGAGGAGCAGAGCCAGCAACAGGTGAGTGGCTCGAGTCTATGTTTTTGCTTCACTATCTGTGTCCTTGCTTAAATTATAGCTCTGGGGATAAACTCTGCACAATTGTCCAAGTATAAAATAAATAATTAAGATGTCTTTCATGTGTATTCTACATTTAATTTTGTCTTGTTCAAAAAGTGGCCCTTTTGCATGTTTAGCACACTAGCTCTCTCTGCTCTGTATCAGTAAATTAAAATTATCATCATGCAATAAAGGTTATGTTTTTCTTTTTACATTTCTGCATTAGCTCACCTTAAATCCTTCTACGTATGGACATTCACATTACAGCCTTTTGTGATTTATATAGTGGGATTAAATTTGTGACTGTAACAGTCAGCAGCAAACGTCACAGTCAACATTGCATCATTTTGGACCATCAAATGTGTACAAAATTTAGGAGATGCATCCTAAAAGCTTAAACCAAACGTTTATGACCCCCACAAGGGTCCCGCTGCATTATTTTAACAAGGGAAAAGTTGTTATACTTTGTTTTGATATTCTCTATATTGATTTGACATGAATGTCTGCCAGCCCCTCCACATGTCATGAGATATCCTCCAGGGCTCACCCACTGTCTTATTAATAGTTACCATTGACATTCTGCATATTGTTTCTAATGCACAGATGGACTTATATGCAGATGATTCAGTTCTGTATGCCACTGATTCATCTTTTAATGTTTTGATCAAGTCTTTTCAACATAGTTCTTTTTTTAAGACAACGTGCAACATGTGTTAATGTTTTGTTATCATGCTTTAGCCAAAATTAAAATCAAAACTTGTATTTTCTGTGTAGAATAGTTCTTCATTTACTTCTGCCACCAAACATATGATTGTTGAAGTGACTGTTGTTCCCTTTTTTGCCTGTGGGGATATAATGTGTATAAACTGGCTTGCAAAGGAACTATTCATAAACTTTACACAATCTGTCGCTCTGTTATTCGAATACTTACAAACGGCCCATTGAAAACACATCTCTATTTTCTAGTCAAATGATCCACATTGGATACCCGCTGTAATATCCACTGGTTCACGCTTATTTGTAAAACTGTTTTAGGTCAGTCACCCCTTATTTAATCTAGCTACTTCAAACAGTATCAACATAAAAGTAAAATACACAGCAGAGTAAATGCCTCAAAATCCAAATAATCCATATGGCCTGTTGTCTTTCCAGTCTAATGCAGCTAATGACTCCTATCTGTCACAAAAACGCTAATGCTCGGTAAATTTACCTCAGTCATGATACCTGTAGCTGTTTCATTTCTGAATATTTCACATTGACCCTGCAGATTACTTATAGGTGTCTCCTTAACTTTCTTGGTTTTGTCTGTGTGATTGTTTTTGTTTGTTTGTATCTTTCCTCCTCTTCCTTCCTCCTTCCCCTGTCAGGCTCACATTATAAATAGGAAATCATTCTTAATGTGGTGCCTGGTGAAATAGATTTTAAAACCAAAAATTGGCTCAAGTAGTACTCAAAATTGCTTAGGTGCAACACAAATGCTTTATAATAGTAGGAGGAACAAAACTGTATTTAGCTAGTTACTATCCAAAACTGAATGAGACATTTTCAAAAATAAAGTAAAAGTTAAAGAACACACTCTCAACACACTCATCAGCAAACTAAGGTACCACCTACCAAAGTAGATGCAAAACTTTGCCGCATAGATGTAACGCTTAACTCCACGTCTTTGGATAGTTAGAGGCCTACTCATTGTCATTGTTTAACATGTCTAGTCAGTCACATGTGAACTGTTTGCTCAAATATGTTTTGTGTGTACATTTACGTGTGCTGGTTTGTTTGGCTTTTGTCTGTTTGAGCTCATACTGTGTCAGCAGTCGCTCCCCTCCCTGCCTCCTCACATCTGTGACCACTGGGCATTCTCCATCACTACTATTTATGGAACAGATGGTTTGCACCAGAGAGCAAGCGAGGAAAGACACCGAAAAGGAAACGAGAAAGAGAAAGAGAGAGAGGGCAGATAAGGGTGATTATGTGTTGTGAGAAAGAGGAAAATGATAGAGAGGAGGAAGGCAACAAGAGGGATGATAAAAAACCATGAGTGGAAGAAACTCCCAGAATGTTAATGGAGAAGCTTGGGGCTGCTGGGAGACGAGGGCCGCCAGCCAATCAAGGAGCATCCGGTCGCTGCCGGTTACCATGGCAACTGGCCTCCTGAGACAGTGTCAGCTGTAATCACACAGCCAACCCGCTCCTCTCGCTCTCTGTGAGGTTTTGATAAGAATATTGAAATCTACCAAGCTACTCTCAAGCCCCCACCTTTGTATGTATGTGTGTGTATGTATGTGTGTGTGTATGCGTGTGTGTGTGTGTGCGTGCATGCACGTGTGTGTGCGCACACTGAGGCCTACTTTAAATATGGATCCACAGAGGTCAAGTACGTGTGTAATTAGGGTTTTTGTGTTCTGTCTGACACATCTGTGTTGTTTGTCCCTGTGGGAGTGGGTCACTGTGAGCAGGATCTCAGTGAATGACAGTATGAGGCCAGTCAGCTGCCTTTAAACAATGCTCTCTACTAATGCTACACACTTTATACATTCCACACACAATTTACTTTTATTTTCTTTTATTTTCTCTCTTGTTTTCATTTAAAAGCTGTTCAGGCTGTTAAAAGCAGCTATATGTAAAGGATTGAAAGATGTATTTATATGGAGGTAAGCAGGTATGATTCTTCAGTGTGCAGGAGGTTAAAATTGTAATTAGGCCTTACATAATTGGGATAATGGTCTCCATTCATCTGTATTAAAACAGCTGGTGGAACAAACAGAAATATCATATTTTATTATTATCTCTACACAGTTTTTCCACTCCTGAACTGGTGCTCTTTCAGTGTAGTTGATTTGTTGCATCTCATTCTTCATTTTCTTCTGTAAGTTTGATGGAAAGCTAGCATCATTTCACAAGTTGTGTATACACAGTTAAAGTATTATTAGACTTGTGTGTTGATGGCATAAATTTGAAGAAGAGACAGTTATGTCGTTAATTGCAATTATCTGCAAGACAATTCATTGTCAACAGTTTTCTTTGTAAGTGCCTGTGGGTTGGGTTGGGACCCAAACTGGGATGTGGACTAGACATGTTCATGTCAGAGCTTGCACTGGTGTGCCTTCACCTGAAGAACAGGAAATCATCACCCATTATTTCACACCTGAGCTGGCTGTTCCTCAGCTGTTTAAGCTGTTGGATTCAGTCAGTCTTGCTCTCCCTGATCATCTGGTTTTAGTTTGGTTTACACCTTTCATTCATCCATACATACACTGCACTACTAAATGTACTGACTCGAAAAAAATGTACATAATTTATTTATGTCAAATTTTATTACAGTAAATATTAAATAAAATGATCATGTGTGGTCTTCTCCTTTTTTCCATCTGTTTAGCTCATTATGACACTGCTTTAAGCTGTGGTATGTTGTATGTCAGTTTATTATCATGTCACATGGCATTAAGACTATGGTCAAAAGCACAAAATATTAAGTTGCATTGTGAAAGGGCAAAAAAAAGTCTTTACAGCAATAATGGAATTAATCAAAGTATTACTAGCTTTCACTTTTATTCCTTCAAACACCCTGAAAAAGTCAGCTTTCAATACTTGCGCTCATCCAGCAACCTGTTGATCATCTCTTATGTGTAAGTAGGTATATGAAGGTGTGTGCATTGTCAGAAGCCAGTGTTTGTCATTTTTATGGATGAATTTTTATTTTTACTATCCTTTTTATCAACTATTTTATTAGTTTTTAGAGCTGTAGTGACATCCATGATGTCTGTGTCTGTCCTCCTCAGGAGCGTCTGCTGCTGTCCATCCTCCCAAAGCATATAGCTGATGAGATGCTGCAAGACATGAAGAAGGAGCCCAGTCAGAAAGAGATGCAGCAGTTTAACACCATGTACATGTACAGACATGAAAATGTCAGGTACCCGTTAACTTTTTTATTCCCAGTGAGCTGATGTTAGCTTGGATCTTGTCTTCTGATTTTATGGCTGTGTGTGTTCTTAATGTTTTGTAAGTAACTGGTGCTCTTTTGTTTGTCCTGTAGTATTTTGTTTGCAGACATAGTTGGCTTCACCCAGCTGTCATCATCCTGCAGTGCTCAGGAGCTGGTCAAACTCCTCAACGAGCTCTTTGCTCGCTTTGACAAGCTTGCTGCAGTGAGTTTCTCATTATTACCTCATGATAATTGTTTCATTTCTGTACATGAGCAATTTCTTATAAAGAAATATATCACAGTTACAAGAATTCTGAACTGTTCTGTGTCTAATCCAGACATTTTATTCACCGTTATACAGATCTTTAAGAAATACTTAACATATTTATGCACAGTCACGGTTGCATACAAAGTAAAAATATAATCTAATGTGTGATGATATAACTGAATTTTCCTAATTCCCAAGACTGACTGGCCAAGCCTTACCTTAATCTAAGTGATGATGACTAAGTTCTGATGGATGTATTCACCAATTTTTTATGTTACACTTATTCAAAAAATGTCCAGACTCATTTCTTGTATACATGAACTCTTTCTTAATTGTATAAGCAATGTCACCTTACCAATATATCCTCACCAAAACAGAGCACTTGAAAGGGTAATATTTAAGCATATTTGAATTATCTGTTTAAAAGTAAACATTTGCTTGTATAGTGAACATTTCTTCCTTGTATAACTGTGACACCTGACATCCCTCTTTTTTCTGTTAAATTTTCACTATCCCTGTCAGAAATATCACCAGCTGAGGATCAAAATCTTGGGAGACTGCTACTACTGTATCTGTGGTCTGCCAGACTACCGGGAGGACCACGCTGCCTGCTCCATCATGATGGGCCTGGCCATGGTGGAGGCCATCTCGTGAGTACACACACTCCTCGTTTTGGGTCACACTGGCTTGTTAAAAAGATCATTTCTAGTCAGGATGGGGGAAATCTGATGAGTGACGCAGGGACATTAAGGGTGGATTGATTAGTCTGATGGACTGTTATTGACTTTCCCTTGTTCTGACTTAAAGTGAACTGAACACAAAGTCAGTCCCAAATTGATAACATTTAACTGTGCTTCATATACTTAGTTTTGGTAGCTCTGAGCGCTTTTTCAGAGAGCCTTTTCATCATACTTGTTTGTTTTGTTTAGAGTTGTTTATGCATCCCTTGGTATATTAATGTTGTGCTGTAAACTCTCACCAGGTATGTTAGAGAGAAAACCCAGACAGATGTCGACATGCGAGTTGGAGTCCACAGTGGAACAGTTCTCGGGGGAGTTTTGGGTCAGAAACGCTGGCAGTACGATGTGTGGTCCACTGACGTCACTGTGGCCAACAAAATGGAAGCAGGAGGGATACCAGGGTGAGAATGGACCTACACATCATGAAATTAATCTATTTAAACAGTTTTAAAATGGAGCCTTTTAAAACCATTAGTGTTGACCAGGGTTACCATCAGGAATTTTGCCAGTGAATTATGGAGATTGGATTTTTACTGGACATTCTGAAACATGCCAGTCATGTTTCAGTAATAGCACATGTTACAAAATGTGATGTATATGTAGGTTAATAAAAGATTATTTGTAATAAATTAGTTTGACTATTTAAAAAATTATAAACCATTGTGTAAAACAGGGGTCTTCAATCCTGGTCCTCGAGGGCCGGTATCCTGCAGGTTTTAGATGTTTCTCTCTTCCAGCACACCTGACAGTCATTATCAGGCTTCTGCAGAGCTTGATGATCGGCTCATCATTTGAATCAGGTGTGTTGGAAGAGGGACACATCTAAAACATGCAGGATACCGGCCCTTGAGGACTTGGACTGGTGAACTGTAATGGGTTGTTTTAATCAGGGTCATATTATTTTTGGGGAAAATGCACAAATAATTTGTATTTTTCAAACAAACAAACATAAACTAACATACAAAAATATACACACTTCAAATAATGCAATAATCTACATTATTTTCACAGTACCGCTATCTGCTCAGTGCCAGGGTTAGGGTCCCAATTCACCCCATGGACCTCCCACTTACCCCTACCCCTTGCACTTGGCACTACCCCTTGAAACTCTATTACAAGGGGTAGCGCCAAGCACAAGGGCGTCGTCTCATTTCATGGGGCTTGAAACATTCCCCTTTGAAATAAGACAACCCTTTGAGACCTGTTTACGTCATCATCAGCAGTCATCAATGCCGCTATAAACGGAGGCGACAACTTTGTTTTCCCAAAGAATTCACCATGCTGTCAGCGGCTGTTATCATTTCTGTTGCATGGGCTTTGGTCGTCTCTTTGCGGCTATCAACTGCAAACCGCAGAAATGTGGCCTATAACACATTGAAGCGCCATTAAACGGTCGATCAAACAGCAAAGTTGTTTATGAAGATAATATGTACATTTGTCTTTTTGTTTCATCACACTGCTGCACTTTTTTGCTCTTTTCAGCCTCCATTTTGTCGATAATTCAAACAGAATTCTGGGAGATTTCTCATACCCCCCTGTTTGTAGTGTGGTGCTGAAAAATTTTCCTTTAGAGGGCCAAACAGTCCTCCCCATTAGCCCTTTCCTGCTGACTCATTGAGAATCAGGACACCCCTACCCCTTCACATGAATGTGCAAAATGGAGGGGTGGGCTAAGGGGGATGGCCAAGGGGTGAATTAGGAATGAGCCTAAATCTCTCCTAGATCTGGACCTAAAAATAACAGTCTTTTGCATCTAAATAATTGCACAATTAATATTAGGATTATGATTGTGACTTGATTAATTGTGCAGCCCTAGTTTTAAAGCAACTGAATTGACTTTAAACCGGTTCTTATTGACTTATTTTTCTGTTTCTGTAGTACATAAACGGCTGAAAGAGTATGAAGCATTACTCCATGTTTACCAGTTAAACAACCTTCAAGCTGAAATTATTTTTTAAGATGCTTTAATTTCTTCACTATATGTCTTGGCCTTTAGGGTAATAAAAACCTGCAGCACTGTCTCTGGCTTTGTTTCACAGTCTATCTTGCTGTAAATTATCTTCTATCCATAATAGTATCTGACAAAAAAACTAAACACCTGCTGAATGTAACAGCAATTATTCTGTAGTTAAGCAGAGAAAAAAGGATTCTCTTTGCAAGTATGATTTCTTAGTTTTGTGATACAAATAAAGACTAACTTGCTGACTTAATGAGGCAGATGTAAAGCATTTTAATATTTGCCTGTAAATTAAAGTGTGCTGTCACTGGTAGTCAGCATCATGATGACTGTCAGACTAGCAGACATCAGTGAGAGATTCTGCTGCTGATTCACTCGTCTCCTCATGGTCAAAATGGGCGGTGAAATCCCAGACATTTTTATCACCAAGTTATTAAGTTTTAAATAAATTATCCAGGCAACATCAACCCTGAAGTTGGCATTAAACATGCATTTATGTTCACTAACATTCACTTCTGAAATCCTACAGTCCTACACTTTATAGGCATTAGAATATAAACCACATGATTCACTAATGTTTGACCGTCTCTGTGTGGATCAGTCGTGTCCACATCTCACAGAGCACTATGGAGTGTCTTCACGGGGAGTTTGACGTGGAGCCGGGGAACGGAGGCGACCGCTGTGACTATCTGAGGGAGAGGGGCATCGAAACCTACCTGGTCGTTGTTCCTAAAGGACCTGTGGGCAAGAATGGCATCAACGGTGTAGTGAGTTAACCCTAATTTCCCCTTGAAATGACTCCTCACCTGCAAATTTAATGACATACATGACATGTATTGTGTTTCCATAGCGGTGACGAGTAGAAACAGATTTGTTTCCTAACATTTTACAGAAATATGCAAAGCAGATATTTGTATATTCAAATCATTATCTAATCCATAACCAGCTGCAGATGTCAGAGTATATGCAAATGGAACATACTCTCTTGCCCATGAATAACACTGAATCTGGAATCAAATGTAAAGGCAAAAACTATTTAAACTTCTGAGAGAATCCACTCTGCATTTCATATTTTTGTCTTTCACATTAGAAGCTGTCTGTAACCTCTTCCAATGGAAACTCTCCTTTGTTAATTAACACAACTGAGTGTAATGGCAGTGTGAACACAGCCTGCACCACACCGGAGGAACCTGAGGAACTGGACACACGGGTAACTATAATTATATTGTAGTTTCAACTGAATTAAAGTGACGTTAACATGCTTTAAGGCTGGATGTCTTCATTAAAACAATATTTAATACCTTTTGTTTTATTAGAGTTCTGTGTTTTGATCACAATTTCCAATTTTAAAAAAAGACCTAAACATTACACATTCTACACCAAATTTTAATGATTCATCTTAAATACTTATTTGGTGCTGCATGCATCTATGCACAAGAGATTTACTCAGGCAGATTTTGATATTTGACAGTATCTAAGCAATTCAGTAAGTGCCATGAAAGCAGCTGAAGTAAAGTCATGTCAATAAAATCATCATGAGTGTAAAACATAGATCAGGTCTGATGCAGACAAGCACTCGCATGTTTCAGGAGTTCATCTTCATCTTCACCCTCAGGTGGTGAATCCGTCTTTCCCAAACCCACGGCGGAGGCTGCGGCTCCGAGACCTGGCCGAGAGGGTGATTGACGCTCAGGAGAATGAACAGGAGCTGAACAAGCTGCTGAATGAGGCTCTGCTGGAGAGAGAGACTGTGCAAGCGTAAGTGAAGACCTGACTGACGATACTGTGTTCTTGGGTTTTAACTTTCTCATTTGTGCTGTGAACCAGACAAAAAGAAAACCTGCATACCTACTCCACACCACAAACTTTTTAGTAGTGATCTTTGGGTGAATAGAATAGAATAGAATAGAATAGAATAGAATAGAATAGAATAGAATAGAATAGATCTTTATTGTCACTGTTACA
>JAQQZY010000009.1:23793668-23811025 GCA_030068375.1 Ostorhinchus rueppellii | reverse complement strand
AAGGAAGTCCCAGCAGTTGTGAAGTCAACGTACCACACGCCGCGTTTTGATTAACCCCTTCCTGATAAATGACAAAAATCATTTATAATCGATATTATTAATTTTCAGATCGTTTGACGCCAATATCGTTATCGCGATTGAAATACGATATATTGCACAGCTCTACGTATAGCTGTGCTGACACACACTGATGTAACTATTGAATGAGCATGAGGTTTCACTCCTTATCAAGTAAGTTGTTGACAGCATCAAAAAAATATGGACACAGAGTTAAGATGGAAATGACAGTGCTTTTTGAAAACTGCTTTCAGCCTGTAATGGTGAAAAATAGCTCTGTTACAATGGAACTATATATGCAGTTTTATTTCTTTGACCTTAGTTTCTCAAAAATGAGTGGGGCCTTTTTGATAACGTTGCCAGGTACAGAACAGGGAAGAAAACAGATTTAAAGAGCACTCCTCTGTCCACACTACTGGGACTATCCTGTTCCACAGTAACATTGACAGCACCCTTTACATTCGTGCAGGGTATTTGTGATGAGGGTCGGTGCAATAGTGGAGCTCCCACTCAGTGTGCCGAGTACTCATTGTGTTTTTGGCATGCTCTCAGTACTTTAGATTCAACCTCTTCATGGAAATTCAGATATATTGATGGCTATGAGGGAGGCCAGTATTGAACTCTTCTCTCACCATCAACCAGTACTCATCCCTGGCCACTCAGTAACACACACAGTCAAACAGCCAGACACATGGATGGTGAAAATGCAGAGTCACTCCTAATAATGCTCTGGGCTTTTCACATCCCATCGATATTTCGTTATATTTCACAATGTCAAAAGCTCTCTGTGGCAGTTCTATGGCCACTAGACACTAGTGAGTAACTGAGGTATAAGTGCAAGAGAGGCGTCATGTTCACTGTACAGCCACAGATATCATCAGTGTGTCGATTTTACTGCCGATATTTTGACATTAGAAAACACATGTAAACAAAATCAGTTGTAACAGCCTCTTCATTGTCATGTCACAGGTATCACATAGAATGAAAACAGTTCATAATGTGGAGCTGCAGCCTGCAACATATTCATTAAAGTGGCGTTTGTCACAGGTTTTTCCCAAGAAATTGGTGTCTTTTTCAACGTGGATTGACCACACACGCTGGGCTCGCAACACCTGGGCCATGGCAGCCATCTTTATCCTCACCATGGCTGACATCGTGGATATGGTGAGCTCCTCTTTTACTTTGTAAAGACAGGTAGAGTATGTATATGTACTTTTATGTATTCAAAGAATTAAAATGTGAAAGGTTAAGCGTATACATGTGCAACAAGCTTGAGCAAGAACGTCTCAGGTAAGACACAGGTACTTAGAGCCAGAAATGTACATATATTATCTAATTCTTGCTGAAAAAGATTCTAAAGGTTCTGGGGGCTCACATACATGCGGCTGTATTTTACATGATCAAGTTTTGAACATGGAAAAAACTCCATATAGGCTCATCTTAGAATAGTAGAGGGTACAAGGTATTTATCTAAATATAGTCTTTTAATACTTGAAATGAAGTCTTGCCACAGTTTCAGCTTCATGAAGGACACATGAAAAATCCTTGTGGTAAATCTTTCTCTGTCTCCCCTGTCTAGCTGAGTTGTCTGCCTCACATCCCTGATTCAGGCAGCACCACAGCGACTCCCTCCTCTTCCTCCTCTACCTGGTCTGGCCCTGACGGTTGCGTGGAGAACCCAAAATATTACAGCTACATCGCTGTGCTAGCACTAATGGCCACCACCATGCTGGTTCAGGTCAGTCACATGGTAAAGCTCACACTGATGCTGCTCATCACGGTGGCCACCGGCATCGTCAACATCTACAGTTGGAGGGAAATCTTTGACCGTTATGATATGGCCCGCTTCCAGGACTACAGGTGAGCTAAAGGGAGGCAATATAGTCTGTGGAAAAGTCATTCATCCACCCTTATCTCACTTTCAAACACCCTATCCTACAGTTTTACAGACACGTGCACCAGAACTGATCATCATTAATATTTGAGAAAAACCACATTAACCCATGAAGACCCACTGTTCCTTGTCTGGCAGTTCCCAAATTCCCAAACAAAAATTGTAATAAATCGTAATATCAAATCACAATAATCGTAGAATCGCAATATGTAAGAGTAACAATATATCGAGTATCGAATCAGCACTCAAATATCATGATAGTATTGAATTGTGAGGCAAGTAAATCATGATACTCCCACTATTTAACATTTGGTAAGTGATTTATCACTTATCACCATTATAATATTACCCTCTGTATTTTGTATTTTTCCTTGTAAATCATGTATTTTTTCTGTATTTAATTTCCTACATTTAACCCTTCTGTGTATAGCGGTCACTCCAGTGGACAGCTATTCAAAGCTGTTGTCTTGTATATTCAGGGGTTTTGTTGTTATAGTTCCACATCAGTCAAGACAGTGGACACTTGTGCACCATCCCATACACTGGAATTCATACCATTACTGTAACTATGCTGTTCTTAATAAGCCTGATCTGCAGTGACATGTTTTAGGAAATAAACAAGAAAAACAGTTTTGGTTTTTTGTTTGTTTGTTTGTTTTGGCATATTATCTCCATGAAGTGAATAATAACTAGTATTAGAGTATGATTAAATGTGGGAAAACATCTGATTAGCAGCATTACAATGTCTTTATTGCACAGTTTTTCATATCACTTTCTGATATGAAGTTTTAAATACATGTTTCTTTGGCTCAAAAATTAAATGTATGGTGTCCGGCTGAGTGGACAAAAAAAAAAAAATGATTGCATTATTTTCTTTCTTTTTTTTTTTTTTTTTTAATGCCTAAAGAGGAATAAAAACACTCAGGAACTATATCTTGACAAAGGTTCTCATAATTCATGCATGAAAAGGTTCATTTAGATGTTCTTGAAAACTTAGTAAATTCCAAATTTGTTATATCAAAACAGAGAAAACTAAAGAAAAAGTGACTTTTTCAGCAAATTTATCATTAACTGAGTATAAAACAAGTGTCTCCATCCATCGTCATTGATCAAACTCCATGGATTTTATCGGTGAATCAGTGTTGTAGAAGATAACGGTGTTTCCACAGTAAACCTGACTCTTCTCCTCTTTGTCCTTTGGGGTAGAATAAGTCAGATGGTCCAAGACCCAGCACTAAATGATTTTTTTGTTGTGTATTGTATATTGAATGTCCAAAAAATTTAAATAAAATAAAATAAAATAAAATAAAATAAAATAAAATAAAATAAAATAAATAAATAAATAAATAAAATAGGGGTTGGGTGTGAGGGGGGCTTGGCACTTCGTCTGCCACTAGATGGCAATACTTCACCGATCACACCTGAAGCGCTTTTTGCACTTTTGAGGGGTTTTCCCTTTATGTCTAAATTCTTGCTTGTTGTATGTCGCTTTGGACAAATGGAATTGTAGAACTATGAAGCCTCTGAGCATCCAAATGGGTTATATCTGATGACAGTGAGAAGATGAAAAACTGCATTTTACACCAATTATTTCCATGTATTGATAGGATTTACTGGATGAACGGGTATTAAACATTTTAGATCAATAGATGCTTTTGGTGACCGGTGGATGTTTGGGTCTTTATGGGTTAAGTGTGGCTCAAGTTTCTGTCAATAATGCTGCGCGTCAAAACAAGCCTGCCTCTCAAGCAAAAGAAACCTGAAACTGGTGTTCGATTTTTCAAGTCTGAAAGTCTCCTGAAATCCATACCTCATATTGTACACATAATGAAGCTTGTGCTGTTGTTGTTGTTGTTGTTGTTGTTGTTGTTTGCAGGTTGAGTCTGGTTCCCTCCAAGTTCACAATGACCATCATGATCTTCATTATGATGGTCAGCTTCTATTATTTCTCCCGCCATGTAAGTTCACAAGTGTTCTTTGCTGAAATGATTTTAAAATACCTCCAAGTAGTTCACAGTTTGCATCTGCTTTATGGTGATTACACACACCTACCACCAGCATTTCCAAGTTGTTGTTGTGTCGCCTTACATTTGGTTAAATCTAACATTACAAATGAAATAGAAATAGATGAATAGAAAGAGGTTGTTTGGGCTTTTGAAGCACGGATTTATCATTATTACACAGATGGTACCACAAGTGTTTCTGAGTAACAAGTCATAGTGTTATACATACACAGCCTGGCTGCGAAAAGTTCCCACCTGTATGTGACTAGGCAAATATGTAAGAGCCTTCTATTGAATAATCGCTGCAGTGAATAACATGTTTCAGCTGCAAAAAGTTA
Source organism: Ostorhinchus rueppellii (assembly GCA_030068375.1). NCBI lineage: Eukaryota > Metazoa > Chordata > Actinopteri > Kurtiformes > Apogonidae > Ostorhinchus > Ostorhinchus rueppellii. The sequence continues at coordinate 23,806,733 of JAQQZY010000009.1, read as the reverse complement.
TTGATGCAGTGAGTACCCCTTTGAGAATCTTTGGAATGTGATGGAGGAAACTATACGCTGCCGTCCAACTGTCCTCTCATAAATACAAGATCTGGGTGAAAAATTAAAGCAACTATGAATGTAAAAAAAAAAAAAAAAAAAAAGTTGTGACCCTGCATTAGCTTTGTGTGCCATAAGAAATGTGTCGTGTAATCAAAGCTAAAGGCAGTCCAGCAAAATGCTACATATGGGACTTCTTTTTTCATTGTATATAATGGTGATGTGTTCTTTTTACTGAGAACAAATAAAACTAACTATAACTTTCACCTTGTTGCTATCTTTAAATGTTTCACCATTATTAACCTTTGTTTGCGATTCCTTATTACTCTGTTACACGAATTTGAATATGATATTACTCATATTTATTCACTATTGATACCTACTATTAATTTGGGAGTTATTTTGATATTTTAATGGTATTTACTATTTTTCATGAAAGTACAGTATTACCCTACTTTTTACAATATTATTACTGAGCTCAGATGTGAAGTTCAACCAGACACTGCATTTTAGAGGCTTTTAAAGGAATTAATTTCTGATTTTGATACAATTTTCTGTCCTTTCTAATCATTTGTTATTATTGTTCTTGTATTAACACTTGTATATATGAGCACAAAATATCATTGTGCTATATGTGGATTTGTGTCGTACAGATCTGAACACTGGAGCTGCTGACAACATCTGCTCTTTTTCTGTTTCGCAGGTGGAGAAACTTGCCCGTACCCTGTTCCTGTGGAAGATAGAGGTCCACGAGCAGAAGGAGAAGGTCTATGAAATGAGGCGCTGGAACGAAGCTCTAGTGACCAACATGCTGCCAGAACATGTCGCTCGTCACTTCCTGGGTTCAAAGAAAAGGGACGAAGTAAGTGAACATATTACATCAGCTCTGTGAAAGTCAGTTTATTTCATTTGTACCTGAAATGTTCAGAGCTATACATTTACTTCTCCTTCTCTTCCTCCATCAGGAGTTGTACAGTCAGTCCTATGATGAAATTGGAGTCATGTTTGCCTCAATTCCCAACTTCTCTGACTTTTACACAGAGGAGAGCATCAATAATGGAGGAATTGAGTGTTTAAGATTCCTCAATGAAATCATCTCAGACTTTGATAGTGTAAGTCGGTTTCTTTATTCTACTATTATGTGTTTTGACGGCACTTAACAGGTTCAAGGCTGGAGCATACGAGGAGAAAACTAAAGAAACTCAAGCTAAACGCGAATAAAATGTTACAGACATAGTGGCCTTTGTTGCAGATACATAACTTCAGTTGACTTAATGCTGATAGTTAAAATGAAAAAATGCTAAAGATGGTGAAAATTATGGTATGACATCAGCAAAAATGTATATTTCCCTAGAATTAAAAAAAAAAACTGTAGAGATGCTGTTAAAATAAAATACAAATAAAATAAGAAAGATCAGAATAAGATTTGTGCTTCTTTTGATCGTTAAATATTTTCAGATTTTTTTTTTTTTTTTGCTAAGCATGTTTTATTGTCGTTGGACCTCTTTAATGGGAAAACTGTTCATTTTAAAAAATAAGTGTAATAAATAAGAAAGTTGCATATCTCCCATTTGAACAAAAGAAATGTTATTTTCAATCCAGTGGCATTTTCTGTAGATAAGTAAAATGTACATGGTAAAGTTACTGTTAAACAACTGCAAATGTAGAAATAAGATGATTTGTTTTATCAATTTAACTTTCTAGGTGAACATTTTAGTGTATAAATCATTACCAGTTTTCTCTCAAATAGTCTTTATTATAAAGCATGTTCATCCGGTGTATAATAGAGACAATACATTATCGCTTCAGTAGTTCAACAATTCAACATTTCAACTATTTACTTCAATTTTGTTGCAGATCCAGATTTATGAGTAGAGTAGAACTTTATTGTCATTGCACATATTTCAGAGCAACGAAATTACATTCCAGATTACAACCAACCAAGAACATATAAACATGTAAGCCATTAGAATATTGTGTAACTCTGTGTAGTTTAGATACATGGGGTTAGTGCGTGGCTTCCTGTAGTATGAAAGGTGACCTCTGACCTTATCTACATTACAGCTACTGGATGAGCCTCAATTCCGCTGCATCACAAAAATCAAGACCATCGGCAGCACCTACATGGCAGCGTCTGGTGTCACCCCAGACGTCAGCAACGGTTACACCTGCATGAAGGTGAGCACGGTCACATTATCACACGGAGCGTCACTGTTTGTCTCTAACATGGCATTTTAACCCTTTTGTGCATAGTGGACAGCTGTTTGTACGGTGGACAGCTGTTCTATGGCTGTTCTCTTGTATATTCATGGGTTTTGTTGTTTTAGTTGCATATCAGCCAACACAGTGGACACTTACTATATGCACCATCCCAAATACATACAATTACTGTAATTTTGTTGTTTATGATAAACCTGATCTGCATGTTTGAGTCTAAATCAATTGCTAGTTGTTATTAGGCTGTAATTCAAAGTTTTCTTAAGCAAAAAGGTTTTTTTTTTTTTCAGATATCTCCATGAAGTGAGTAATAACTAGTATTAGTATGTTAAAATATGAGAAAACATCAGATTAGCTGCAATAAAACATGTTCTTATTTCATAGTTTTCACACAGTGTATCACTTTCTGATATTGTGTTTCAAATACATGTTTCTTTTCTTCAAAAATTAAACGTATGTTGCCTAGCTGCCTGGACTTTTTTGTAACTCCATATAATATAGGTTCATTAAAAGAAAAATTCAAATACATTGTCTTTTTGATGCCTAAAGATGAATAAAAACAGTCAAGAAAAATTTTTCAACTAAGGTTTTCACAATTTATGCATCAAACGGTTAATGCAACTTCTATCATATCGTGGGAATGTAGAGGAACAGGAATAATCAGACAATTGTTATCATACTGAATCATAATCTACTTGATCCGTGTTGGTTGTAAAATGGGCTTTTTGTTGTGTTGTGCCTGTTGCTTTGCAGAAGGAGGAGCTGTCTGACAGAGAGCGCTGGCAGCACCTAGCAGACCTGGCAGACTTCGCTCTGGCCATGAAGGTCACACTAATGAACATAAACTACCAGTCGTTCAACAACTTCATGCTACGGATCGGTAAGCATTATAGCTGATGTTATACAGGTGTATCACACAACACAAACAAGGGCGACAAGTCTGCTAATTGATTTTAATTTTGTAAATACATATTTCATGGAAATAAGCCCACAGCTGGTGGGTAAAGCAAAGAAAAATACGTTAAATTTTACTTCCTGGTCCACCATATGAAGGATAGAATATGTGAGAATTAAAAACAAATCTGGCTTTTAAATATGGGAACCAAGAATGATTCTAATTTCAGCTGCTATTGCTACAAGACCATAGCTTATTCAGTTAATTATGTCAAGAAAATAAAGCATATTTTCCCATAATAATTGATATATTATTTAATTATCTTGAGAAAATAAGCCATGTTGTCTTGATAATCAGCCTGTTACCGCAAGAAAACAAAAGTCATTTCCTCTTATGACTTGATATTTATCAGAGGTCATGAAAATGCCAAATTAAGGATTACCAATGACTGATGACTGAACACATCAGATTGTACTTTGAACACGGTTGAAATTGTGTTATCTCTTCCTGTCAGAGAGAATTTTCAGATCAGTCTCTAGTGTTTCTAGAAACAAGATAATTGACATGATTTTGAGATAACAGCATTAAAATAATAGTAATAATATGAGCCTTTTCAGCTTCTGTACAGGTTGAGTTCATATTTGCAGCATATGTGCTTATTTTGTGACCTTTTAAGCTTGTTAATAATCTCTTGTAGGTCTGAACAAAGGTGGAGTGTTAGCAGGGGTGATCGGCGCCCGCAAACCCCACTATGACATCTGGGGCAACACTGTGAACGTGGCGAGTCGCATGGAATCCACAGGGGTGATGGGGAACATCCAGGTACAGCCCAGGCTTCCACATCCTTCCTGACATATAAAACCTGTTCAGATGAATGAAAGGAAACTGTAACAATTAAATATACTTAAAAATGTAGCTTTATAATCCCTTTGTAGTTATAAACTTATATTAAAACACCCGACCTACTGTATTTGATCCAGGTATTTTCACCCACAAATACTCACATGGCCAATGAAGAGGCATCCAGTGAGAAAGTAAGGCAAAATAGACCAAAATCAGGAAAAGACTGATATTTGTAGCAGCTGAAATCACTCGATTTCGAGTAGAGAATGATTTTGGGCACAGCCTGTACATCACAAGTCTGTGTTTTTATCAAGCTCACAAGAAGAACCTCTGTCTGGGAAACTGCTATATTTTATTTCACAAATTAACATTTCAGCTGCTTGTTGAAGGTATGGCCTACATGTATAAATATAACTGAGGTTTATTATGTGCTCCTCAAGTACAGTTTATTTAAAGTTCATTAATGTAGGTGAAGATGAATAAGTTTTATACCATGTGTTACACTGGTCTACAATTTCTTTCTTTTTTTTTTTTTTTAGAAATTATCTGCTTCAGAGGTAAAATGTGCAAAATGTTAAGTATTTTAATAAACTTAATTGGGAAACAAATGACAAAAGTGCTGGTTTGCTGATGTTTTCAAGGTATATGATAAAGTGTTATTATAGATATATACTGGTTTATATACATTTATACTATCGCTTTCTAAATCTTCCACTAGATAGAACCTGTAAAATGAATATATTTTAATGTGCAGACAGTGTTTTGAAGTAGATCTGGGAGCTCTGAGATGAATATTCCTTTGGAGTAAAACCCATTCTCTCATTTATTCTCAAATTTCACATTTTGACCCAAGACTATATCTTGGAAACTTTAGCCAACCAACATTTTTGACTTGATTTTTCTTTATCTGTGAAATGTCACTACTTTTATTCTGGAAGCATTTTACTTGTGGACCAGTGTATTTGTAGCAGCTGAAATCACTCGATTTCCTCTCAGCTGAGTAGAGGGTGATTTTGGGCACAGACTATCGTATGTACATCACAAATCTGTGTTTTTATTAAGATCACAAGAAGAAGCTCTGCCTTGAAACCGGTATATTTTAACATTTCAGCAGTTTGTTGAAGGTATGGCCTACACGTATAAATATAACTGAGGTTTATTATGTGCTCCTCAAGTACTCTGCAGTTTATTTAAAGTTTATTAATGTAGGTAAAGATCAATAATTTTTATACAATGTGTTATTACTACATGAATAGTTGTATGTCAGTAATTTTATAGACTAGGTAAACACCAAGGTTTCTTAAATGACGTGTATGTAACATATGTGAATAAATCTGTTTGTGTGAGTGGTTCTTACATAAAGCTATCTGAATGTTTTTGTTAAAGAAGTCTCTAAATTCCAATAGAGACAGTGTTAGTTTTAGAGCTTTATCTAATACTGTGTGTTTGTGTGATGACCCCAGGTGGTGGAGGACTGCTACAACATCTTGAAGGAGTATGGCTTCCGCTTTGTGAGGAGGGGGCCCATCTTTGTGAAGGGGAAAGGGGAGCTCCTCACTTATTTCCTGAAGGGAAGAGACAAACAAGGCTCATTTATCAACGGTTCCTCTGTCACTCTACCACACCAGGTGGTGGACAGCTAAGGACTAAGCACACCCACCCACATACAAACACATGTTAGGTTTTCATGCATTCAAGGGACTTTACATTGGATTGCATTTATTTCCTGGAGATTCTAACCTTAACCAGAGTCACAACATGCTTAAACCTAACCCTTAATAAAAGTCTTAACCCTCAAATGTATTAGTTTACATTAAGAGGGTGTGAATTTGTGAGTGAAGACGGGCCAGAATGTCCTCACTTTGTAGGTCAGGTCCTCGCTTCAGTGGTAAGCGCTCACACCGGCCAAGGCAGAAGAGGCAGACGAGAGTTTTTGGAATTTTACCCAGAAATCACGAATCACTCCTGTAAACCAGTAGTTGACAAGCTCCAGATCTTAAACATTCATATAGTATGTGTGTGGAAAGATAAAGGTACCAGAAGAACTGTGTTTGAATGTGAGCATCACACCCACACAGATGCATCCTGGGATAATTCTAGTAGACGCTGGCTTTTATTATATTCAGAGATGCCCTGATCTGCACTGTTAATCGAAGTGTTATTTTCAGTGTGGCCATAGAGCGTATTAGTAGGCAAATAGAATAGTAGTAGCAGCAGGGGGAAAATGCTAAAAAGTGTCAAATGAGATCCTTAAATGTCTTGTTTGGTTCAAAACCTAAAGATATTTAATTTAGGAGGAAAGTAGATGGAAAGTATTTATATTTAATAAGCTGCAGTCAAATAATTTCTCCTGTTTTTCCTGACTATTATCAATAATCATATTAGTTGATTCATTTAATAGTGTAAATAACTGATTGATCATTGAAGCTCTTATTGTTGGCAGTGAAAAAGACCATTGACTGATATTGGAGGCCATTATATATTTGCTGTAAAAATTCAATTTTTATTGAACTTACAACTGAAGCACAATACTTCTTTGCCTTTGAACTGACCATTAACTCAAATACAGTAGAGTTCATCTGTAAAACGCTAAAATATCAACAGACTGTCACAAATGGTGTATTAGGGTCAACTGAGGTTAAAAACAGGTTGTACAAACTATGGGAATGGGATTTAAAACACTGAGTTTCTGAGATTACAGTTGCAAATTTATGAGGAAAGACACTGACATTCTTTTAGATTAAAGTCACAAAAGTATAAAAAGTATTAAATCTGGTGAGGTAGTAATAAAAGTAACAGAGTGGATGTAGGGATGTGAATGCATGTTGCTTCATAAACTCAGAGGGTTGTTTTTTTGTCATAGATTTACCTCTTTAATCTCAGAGAATAAGTGACTTTTCTTGTAAATCCAATCCAACGCTATTTATAAAGTACTTTAAAGCAACCCCAGTGGACCAAAGTGTTGTACAGAACACCAGAAACACAATACAAATGAATAAAAGCATAACAAAAAATTATAATCAAATCAAACAAAACAAGTTAAAATATAAAACAAAACAAAATATCAACATTGCACAAGTTAAAAGGCCAAGGAGAACAGGTGGGTTTTAAGAAGAGATTTAAAAACGGGTACATTTACAATTTAAGTCTCTAATACTGTTTTTCTGAATCCCATCCACCATCCTCTGGCTCATAATAAGTTATAGGGAAAAAAAACTGTACTTATTAACTAAACGTATAATTTTGCTTGTTTGTTTTAACTAAATTGACTCTAATGCACCACAATAAAAATAGAAGTGAAACTAGTAAATTCCTGGTAAATAAATATTTTTTTTTATTCTTGTTTTAGCATTTATTGGCTTTTTTTAACATTTGTTATTAAATGCCAACATCACCCCTCCAGATGATTGCATAGGTTTAGAGAGAAGTGTCGGTGAACAGGGTAAAATGTCCAGTGTAGTTACAGCACACTGCCGTACTGATACCAATGATCCATTCTCTCTGTACGATGAAAACGCATCTGTTTTGACAAGGGAGAAATGAAAACAGATGCAAACAAGGTAAATGGTGCTTCTATCTTTCCACAAACTTAGATGAAAAACAAAAACACAATAAAAATAATCCCACTCACACGGCTTTGAAACATTGGATCTAAAATTCAAGCTTTATTTCCTGTTGACAAAAGTCCGTCCAGTTGTACGGAGGGTTCGGATCGACTGTCTCTGAGAAGGACCAGGATCTGAACCGTGGATCGGACTGTGAGTGACTGATCCGCCACCTGCTGCTGCCCATGTGTGCGTGGGTGTACGTTGCTCAGAGGGTCTTTTTCCAGTCTGGAGTATTTTTCACATTTTTGAGGCTGATCTGAGACTAGATCAGCTCTTCTTGTCGAACCCTCTCCTCCTACTCGTCGTCGTCCTCCTCCTCCTCTTCGGCGCTCCTGGACTTCCTGCAGTGCACGCGGCACCGCCAGCTTCTGGACGACGGTGCGCTCGAAGCTGTTCTGATCACGATGAAGGATTACAGACGATTCCGAACTGTGTGTGAGAGTGTGAATGTGATTGAAGAGGCAAACGACGGTGTCTTGAAAGTAGCACAGATAAGATTATCTTTGACTCTGATTGTTGACAGATGGAAGTGCCTATCGCAGCTGAGATCATGTTTTAACTGGAGCTGAAGGATAACCTAACCCCCCCTTCCTCCAGGCAAAGAAAGAACAGTACTGGATTCACTCTATTTTTGGTTATTAATAGCCATCATAAGTTTGACCTAGCAATACTCTAAACATAAAAACTCTGTTTAAACTGAACGTGTGCTCTGTTCAGTTCAAGGAAAGTTGCTTCGTTTCATCTTTCAGAAATCACAAAGGGTGTTTCTCAAAGTCAAGTAAGGATTTTTCTGGGTTTCATTTACATAATGCTGCATCATCAGACGGGCTGTTTCATTGTCCACGATACTCCTGATGACTGAGTCCTTCCTTTGGACACGTTTCAAGGACATTTCTGTGAATCTTCTGTGCTTTCCAGAAATTATGGTCAGAACCTCAGATGGGTTGTAGATGTGGTTTTTGTCGGATCCACATTCAGCAACAAACAAATATACTGTAATACGTTACGCAGTTCACAGCATAAAACAGGAGAATCCACTGGTTCAATTCAAGCTAAAACCTACGACAAAAAAGCTTGATCGGAGGTGACACTGATTGTCCTCTGTGATTTCCTCACACTTGATCAGATGTGACGTTCAAAGGAAATTGAGAGTTTATAAATGTTACATTTACCAGAGTAAAAGAGTTAAATGCTGAGAAAAATTGGACAAAAAAAATCTATATGATTTTTTTGTGACTGACATCCCCTCTCTTACTCAGCTCTAATGTGAATTATACAGAAGAAGAGTTAAAATGTAGATATTTGGGAAGTTTGTGTGTTCTTGCCTGACTTAAAAGGGGTCATATTTTTGCTAAATCCACTTTTATTAGTCTTCGGTTCATTTATTTGTGTATTTGGACCCTAATAGTTCATAAAGTTTGAATTTGAACCCTCCAGGTGCTGCAAAGCTATCTTTATATTCATTCCAGAAGAAATTGAGTGGATCTCTGCAACCTGTTTAAATTCCTACTTAATTTGTTACATTTTATAACTAGTTACATCACAACATTTACACATATAAGGTCAAGACTTCCAACGAACATTTCTCCGAGTGACATAATTATTTATCAGCAGCAGCGGTTGTAGTAAAAACTGAAAGTATGTCCAAACTTTGAGCTGATTACCTACAATGTTCAGTTGTTGCTTGTATTAACAAACACAAGTGGCTGAACTGGGCAGAAAACACAGCCAACAACCTGGAAGGGGGTGGGGCCTGAAGCGGCTCATTTACATTTAAAGGGCCAGCGCTCAAATCGACCTTTCTGGTGTCATTACTCAGAAATAGTGTTGAAGATGAACCTGTGGAGTTGAATTAATGAAGAATTCCGACCCAAGCAGAGCATTTACAGTTTTTTGTAGACCACAGGGAAATGTTTAAAAATTAATAATTCCATTAAAAAATTAAAAAAAGCAAAATATCATCCCTTTAATTCTTCAGTTTGCAGATGAACTTATTGACCAGTAAGAAGGACTCTCGCCTGGTCTGCGACAGAAGTGACGACCACAGGAAGATCCTTGACTTTGAGAAACAGCTACAAACATCAGCAGCTTCAGTTTCATACGGAATTCTGGTCTGCAGTACAGTTTTAGAAAATACAACCTCACAAAGTCTCATTCAACCCAAGCTGGAGACTTCAGTCAGATACAAAACATAAATAACATAAAGCGTTTGCCTTTTACTGCTGCTCGACTTCCTCATGATTTAAAGGCAAAATATCACTGTTGTCATCTCATCTACACCTGCACAGCACCAGCTTTAAAACGAATGTCCATCATTTAATTTTAGCTCATTTACACCTGAGGCTGCATTATGAATAAGGATGGGAATTACCTTTTATTGATTCTGCTCATCAGTTCAGTTTTTGTCATCTGGTCTCATTGATTTGAGGTCAGTTTTCTCTGTAGGGGAAACAGAAGGACAATAAAAATACATGCATCCCTTAAGTTAAACACAGAAAGAATCATTTTACACATTGCAGTGACTGTGACTCTTCAACAGTGTAAACACATGGCTCGAACATGTCTTTTTTTTTTTTTTTTTTGGGTGTGTCATCATTGATAAGGGGAGCTGAAAAATTTGGAGGTGTCTTGATCACCTGGAGGCAAACTGCTGTTATTGTTTGCTAAGGAAAAACTTGACTAAACTCTTTGCGTCTCATCTTAATCATATATTTTGGTATACAACATGTGTGAAGTGCTTAGACATTTCATATAATGCTATTTTGTACACCTGTATCTGTCACAGTGTAGGAGCTTTTAGCTAAAATGCCCAAAACTTCATCAGTTTAACAACAGAACAACAGTAACGGCAGAATAAGAACATTCTTACATTTGATCCATTTGAGCACCATCCTACTGATGAGCTCTGAGAGATGCATTTCCCAAGGATCGGAGATATTGGAACCAGTTCCTAATTCTCCTCCTTAATCATGAGCTTCATTTAAAATACCACAAGTTTTCTCAGTCAGAATATAAAGGATTTTTTTCCCTCCAGATCACACACATCAGCTGCTCGAGAGTTCTTATTGTTAGAGTTTTTGCAGGTCCTTAAAATGTCTGAGTAATCCAAATTATAATCAGAATGCACTTTTGACGAGTCCTGAAAATTTGATTGTATGTAGGGTTTTGTGCGCTAAAATGAACAAGTTGGGCTATAAAGGCATGAGAGTCAAATGGTAAGTCAGAAAAACACAAAGCTGTGTAAAAATCCACCAGCAAATCACTGCTTTCACATAATATTCATGTGTATTTATGTCGAGAGCATTATGTTGGTCTTAAACTGCATTCCTACATGTCTTAAAAAGTTAACGTTAAGTTAATTAGCTTTTTTTTTCGACTTTGTGATTGAACTTTCCCTTAAACAACCTTTATCTGCCTTCAAGTGAAGCATCATTCTTCTTCAACATAAGGTGAAGTGAAGGAGGGATAAATGAATCCCCATAACTGAAGATAGGCGCTTCAAGGAGTGGCTTGTATTAGAAAAGAAAATCTAATGGCATCAGTGTCGTCAACCTGCGCACACACCGATATAAGGCAGGACTGAAGCGTATTTCTTGCGACAACACACTAAATGTGATTGTTTTTGGAGAATATATGCGATGTTTGAGACGTTTGAGGCTTTCATGTGACAGCAGGAGAATGCGCACACCCAGCTGGTACAGGACTGTTTAATATTTTAAGGGAATGTGTGAAGTCTCTTCCTTTGCTGATTGTAAAGCCCATTAGTGTCTCTGTAGAATGGGATGAAAGTGCAATAGTGTCTTCTTCTACATACTTGACACTCTCCTCTCTTAAGGAAAATCATTCCTTCCCCTTTAATCCATATTTTTATAATGTTGTATTTATGGAAAGGGAAAGAGGACTGAATGTGTCCTTGGTGTACATAGAGCTTACAGAGTGTTTATTGGTCAGATTTATTTATTCAAAAAAATGACAGGGGCATTGTTGTTTTTTTCTTACACAGATGTGAAAGTGCCAATGATAACGGAATGGCTTTACATGTAAAGCCAAAGCGTGGACCACAGCTGTTTCCAGATTTGTATTTTCAAAGAATCTCAGGCTTGGGAACAAAATAGCACTTTTGAATAATGTGACAACTCCGTGTTTGATTCCAGGTTTTTGTCGCAGCAGATTTTCGAGCTAACTCAGTAACAGTGAAACACCATCCGGAGGAGCGATTGGCTGATGGCATCAAAATGCGATAAAACAGTTCAGTCCTGTGGCTCCGGTCAATCGTACTGTTCAGATTTTGTCCCAATTTAATTCCCCTTTTATTTCCTCCTCGCAGTTTTTGTGGACTGAATTAGTCTGTTTAGTTCAGAACAGTTATTCCTACTCCTGGTCTTTTAGTTGAAGAATTTCTCTGTTAGTGTATCCATTTTCATTTCAGTTACTTGTCATCATAAGGTGAGTTAAATAAAAAAAAAATCCAATAAGAGTGAGTGTTAATGTCATTTTTCTATTTGTCTCTGATCACTACAGTGCTGTTGACTAGAGTTTAGACTGTACATTTCCAGATTTGTCAATAAATAATCATTTTACAGTACAGATATTACACTGAAGGGTGTTTAGTGTATTAATGCTGCCAAAAATACAGAAATATGACATAGACGTGGTAATGAAAACAAGTGTAGCCCACTCTGCTTCTATATATTAAAAAAAAAAAAAAAGGGGGGGTATCAGCATACACCATCATCGAAATGGGAATGTAAAAAGATAGTAGTGTCCAGTCTGGGTAGATATACTGTATCTAAAAAATTATAGTAGAAATATTATAGTACAAATTATATATTTAAAAAATGCATATATAAGTTGTTGTTATGGTGACAGAATCAGACTAAGAAGACACTTAACCCATAAAGACCCGGTGCAACTTCTGTCTTCTCTGTTTTTCCTTTCTTAGGTGATTTATTACTATTTATTATTATATTCTGTATTTTGTTTTTTATTTGTGAAATGCATTTGTTTTCCTATACTTAATTTACTGATCATATAGATATTAATTGAAGCTCGGATTCAAGTTATTATTATTATTATTATTATTAATAATAATAATAATAATACATTTTATTTATAGGCACCTTTCTTGGTACTGAAGGACACCGTACATTAAATAATGAGAGTGTAAAACAGGCAATGAAAACATGAGCAAGTTGAGGATTATTATATCAGAAAACTGAAGAAAACGTGACTTTTTCAGTAAACATATCAATAACATAATGTAATAACAAGTATCTCCATCCTCAGTCATTGATCCATATCCATGGGTTTTACTGGTGAATCAATGCTGTTGAAGATGACAGTGCTTCCACTTGTCTCACTACAGAGCCTCTGAACATCCAAATGGGTCATATCTGACGACCATGAAAAGATGACGAATGACAGTTTACGCCGATTATTTACATGTATTTAAATAATTAGTGT
>JAQQZY010000009.1:23737444-23765187 GCA_030068375.1 Ostorhinchus rueppellii | reverse complement strand
ACATTTTGGCCTCAGACTGTATCTGAGAAACGACAACCAACTAGGACTTTGGACTGAATTTTTCTTTATTTATGACTTAAATTTGGTAAAGTTTAATGACTTTAGTTCTGGAAGCATTTTACTTGTAGACCAGTGTACTTAAATCCTGCTCCTGCTTTTGGTATAATCTAGATGTGTCACTGTCCTTTTACATGTCCTGTCCAATAACTGTAAAGGTTTCTGTATGGATCATGGATCATCAGCCCCTTGTCAATCCCTGCACCTTAAAGTTCACATTATCAATTGAGACATCTGTAAAAACAGCGCTCTGAGATCAATTCCCAGGTCACAAGTGAAACATGGAGGAGGCAGGGAAATGAGAGGAGCTTGTATATTTTTACATACATTTTGATTTTATACCAGTCACACTTCAGTGTAGATTTTTGAAGGGTTACTGTTGTGTGTTTGTAGGGAGTTCACCTATGGGACCTGCAGGACCGGGTGCTGGTGAGGAAGTATCAAGGGGTGACCCAGGGCTTCTACACCATCCACTCCTGCTTTGGTGGACACAACGAAGACTTCATCGCTAGCGGCAGTGAAGGCAAGAACGCATTCAGTGGCATCCTGGAGAAACAGGAAGATGTAGACAAAGATATGTGGCACAAATGTTCATAGTCGATTAAAACAGGAATTATGGCGAGAAATGTCAAGTTGTTATGTTTTAAGTTTTAAAAGCTGAAAGTTGAAGAGACCAGATGGTCCATTGTGGTTTTTAATTTCAAAATCTAGAGGCAGATTATTCAAAGAAATTATAATAAATGGAAACAAAATTAAATAAAAAATGTCATTGACTTTTTAATGATGATATTTTTAGCTGACAATGTCAGTCAGGATAATTATCAAAATATAATATTATTTTACAATTTTTTTTTTGTGTGTTTTAGCACCTGATCAACAAAGGACCATAAACCCTTCCCATAATGCAACTGGATTGTGTTACTATTTAGACCTGGATTTAAATTTTGCTTAAAAAAGAGCCTTTAATTTAACTTGGTGATATTGTTTGTTCATGTTTTATTTAAAATATTGACATTTTAAACCAAAAACAACTAAAAATAAATAATAATAATAATAATAATAATAATAATAATAATAATAATAATAATAATAATAATAATAATAATCATATTTGAAAAGGTGTGGGATGAAGTGTAACTTATATGGCCCTGCCCCTTTGCCACATCTTCCTCTACTGACCACAAAGTCCCATGTCAGCGCCACAAAATAACTTAAAACATCTTACAAATACTTAAATAAATTCTGACCAATCTGCAGAAACATGCTGCTATGTCAGGTTTTTTTGTTTTTTTTTACAGGTTATAATCTATGACCATTAAACAGGTTTTCATGTGGAACTGCCCTTCACCTGTATTCACCCGTATCTATCTAATTCTGCCTCAGATCATAAAGTTTACATCTGGCACCGGCGCAGTGAGCTGCCCATCGCGGAGCTGACAGGTCACACCCGCACTGTCAACTGTGTGAGCTGGAACCCCGTCCTGCCGGGTCTGCTGGCCAGCGCGTCTGATGATGGGACTGTCCGAATCTGGGGACCCGCCCCCTTCCTGGACGTCCAGGATGCAGAGGGCCTCAATGGTATGAACAGGAATAGTGTGCTCAGCTGTCTGTGACAACTGCAGAGGCAATGACACCACTGAGGGCTGCGTGTTACGTTTGGAGTATTTTTCAGATCTTGTCTTCATTGGCTTCTGATAAAGAGTGTTTCATGGTAACACGGTGGTGGTGGTGGCGTGTGTGGGGGTTTTCCCTCTGCCTAGTCCGACTTATACAAACCTGTCATCTGCAGCTCTTCATGTGTCTGCTAGCACTGGCTTTTACCTTTCACTACCACTCTAACAACTAACCTTTCAACTAAATCCTGCCCTTACTCTGTGGTAGACCAGGTTTATTATAGTAATACACAAATTACTATAATATTTCCTTTTTCAAAATAAAAGTCACTACGGTGATATGGCCAAAATTTCAATGATCTTTTTCTATCTTGTCATATCTAAGATAAAATATAGTTAAAAGTAGAAACCTTTAATAAAACAAAATGCTGTACATGTGCGATATCAACAAAAAAAGTAACAAAAAGCAGCTCCAGCAGGGTCATCAGTGTGCATTATTTGTTAAAAATCCATAATGTTGACAGCTAGTTACTATAGGAACATATTCACAGCGGATGTTTTGCAGCAAACAAACAAGATGCATTTAGATTTGTTCTTACTTCATAAACTCCTAATATTATTTTTACCCCCCACTAGTGTATCAGTGGAAAGCTCTTAATGTGAAGAAGCAAAAGGAAGATCCCAATCCCGATTCCCAATACTGTGTTGTCATAGAGGAAAAGTCCCAGAATGCTTTACAAACAGAATATAACACAGAGTAAGGCTACGATACTGGGCATATTGTCCATAAATGTAAATATTTGGGAAATATAATAGGAAACAGAAGAGGGAAAGGAAATTGCAAATTTACGATGTTAGTAGAATTTAATACAAACAAGAATCTGCTATGAATTGTATATTTATTCTCATGTCTAAGGTGTTGAATCTTGAATAGTCATAATTTGCAATGTTTCTTATTTTTAAGGCTCATCTGGTTTCAGCTCAGGGAAAGAAAAAGAAAGAAAATAGCAAGCGTGTTCCTCTACATATGCTCACCTCACACAGATAAGCCGTTAGAGCATGAGGAAAGCAACAACGCCCTGAACCTAGGGAGTTGTGAGGTCTTTATCAGTGATTAATACAATAAATGAAAAGGAATCCAAAAGAAAGCTGTGACTGACTTACATTTGACCTTTGTATGAGTCACTGATGAAGAATCATGAACATGTGTACGCGGGAGTGGAGGGAGGTGGATGTTGTTCTCTCTATTTTTGGTGACTCTGCAGAGGAAGGAGAAGAGCCGTAGTGGGTTTGCCGTGACAAAAGTTGCAGCACACTGCAGTTATTGTGCTGAGATTGATCACATTTTCCACAATCCACCACCTGCCGACTCAGCACCGCACAGTTTATCTGTAACACCGCTTAAATTAGTTTAGTGGGGACACGCCTGCTTCAATGTATTTATTCCCAGAGTCACTTTCAGTTTATACATGTTAGCTTTAATGTGCCTGTCATTCTGCATAAATGAAAGATGAGCATCAACTTAGTAGGCTTTAAGTATTTTGACATCCCACTTATATCAGACTATAGACTAATATTTACAGACAGTACAGAACGAACGCTACTATTGTACATCTGAGGTCTAAAAGCTGCTCACAATCTCATACATCCACCTTAACCCAGTATGTTCGAGACTGTAGGAGGCTGGTATTTTTATTCTTCATCTCTGCAGGGTTTGACAGGGTACAGGTCCCCCTGGTGGACAGTCCTCTTGCATGTGGTAATGCCTCATGGGCTGCATCACCTGTCCTGTATCTGCAGGACAGAAGTCATACTGAAGGACGGTCAAATAAGCCCTTTAATGCCTCTATCGTCATCATAACACTCACATGCAGGCAGACTGACTTAGGCTAGAGGTCTATCTTATGTGCAGCTAATTTACGTTAAAAAAGTAAAACAGTGCTGATCGAGGCAGTGATTTTTACTTTTACAAGATATTCAATTGGAAAAATTCAGCTACAGTATTGAAAAGAAATATTCTGGAATAATATTGCTATTTTATGTTGCATTATGATAACTCTTGAGACTTCTGCCCATATTCTCATCACTTTATATTCCCTTCAACCCTTTCTTCTTTTCATTTTTGCCACTGCAGTGGTCTTGCACCACAAACCAAACCAAACAGTTCTAACGTACGTTTTCTTCCATTTTGTTAATTGGAGCCGCTGGTTAGTGCAAAGCTCTGTAAAACCTGGAAGATGGTGCACTGGTCTGTAGAGAGGTTAAACTCTGCCAGTCTGCATGGAGTCTAAAGTTGAAAAAAAAATATGAGTGGTAGTCTGTGGTGAAAAACAGAAAATGTTTTGATGCTGTTTAATTCATGCCATAAGTTAAACTTAAGTTTGGTTTTTTACAGGAAAATTATGCAAGTCAATAAAATTTCACTTCAAGGCAAGTTTATTTGTATAGCACAATTCATACATAAGACAGCTCAGTGCTTTACAAAAATGGAAAAGAGACAAGTTAAAAACACACAATTACAATTAAAACATAATAAAAAATAAATAATAATCAGATCAAATAAAGTAAAAGGTCAGAGTGCAGACAGAAGCCTTCCAGTTGTTCTATGCACAGTTGAACAGAGCTGTTTTCAGCCTGAACTTAAACACTGTCAGAGTAGAGGTCTGTCTCACTGTTCCACAGTTTAGCTGCATGGAACTGAAACACAGCCTCACCATGTTTAGTCCTGACTCTGGGCACCAGCAGAAGACCAGTCCCTGAGGTTCTAAGGGCCTGAGATGGTTCATATGGGACCACCATGTCACAGATGTACTTTGGTGGTAGACCATGGACAGACACCAGCAGAACTGTTTTAAAGTCTATTCCCTGAGCCACAGGAAGCCAGTGCAGATCTTCAGCGTGAAAGTGTTGAAGGATCAAACTGTGAACATACTTGAATATAAAGATTACACACTTCTAACTCACATGAATTCATTTCTCCACAAACTGCTCAGAGCCTGTGGAATTGTCTCTGCTTCCTCAACATGACCAGAGTTGTAGGAATTTTCGCTTCTTTTATTGTTTTTTCACTCGTTTGAGATTAAATGTGTCAAACTGATGGCCTTTTGGTGTTGGTAACGAGTCAGATGAGAGATGCAGTCCACTGAGACAAACGCACTACTGCTCTTAGATGATTATAATTGAAGACAGACAGTTTTACAAAATAAAAGTAGGCGTATTTAAAGTCTCAAAAGTTACTAGTCTACTCTCAGTTTAATAAGAACTGATATTTGATGGGATTGTAACTTCCGCTTTAACCTGTGGCACCAACTGACAAAAAGGAGGAAAACATGAACTTTTGGGACTTAATTGCGAAGAAAAAACTGTCGTCACTAAACAATCTATTTTCAAGTGTTTTTGCAAATCACTGTCAGTTATTTGGTCAAAATGAACTCAATCATGAACAACTTTGTGCAACAGCCACAGTACGTTTAGACATCTATGTGAAGTCTGACTATCAGATCGAAAACTCAGTCTTTGTAAAACTGACCAAAGGGACAGAGTTATTGATGTTTCAAGCTTAAAAATAAAACACACTTTTTTTTTTTTTTTCTGTGAAAGTGACTTACATCAGAAGAATCTCAGCCCAAAGTTGAGATTGATCTGACATTGAACACCAGTCAAACCTTTAATCTGTTTTGTTTTCTGTAACAGTAGCAAAACCACAATGTAAAATCCTGTTTCTTATAAAAATCCTCAGGCTAAACTACAAAAGCACCACAATATATGCAAATACAGAACAGAATTACAGAATAATGTCCTATGTATTATATTATATTGTTGTTTTGTTTTGTCTGCATTTATTCTCATAGTTTACCACCATAAACAGGGTGGCAACTTTTTATGAGATTGATGCATATTTTATTCTTGCAGCCAAATATTTTAATATTTCGTGCGTGACCGTCACCAGCCCTCCCTGGAAACTAAGCTGTCATTCTTTATTAGATTTTTCTAGTTAGGGCCAGAGAGGGCAGTGCAGTGTATACAGTATTATATTACACTGTAACTATTGATACATTCTGGTTTCTGCCTTTAACATTGTAGTTAATAAGGGCACGGCTAACTTTAATAGAAGATATCACTTTATTGATCCCACTGTGGGGAGGTTTCAGGTGACAGCCGCAACAGACAACAAGCAAGTGCAGAGAAAAACACAAAGCAGTGAAAAATGAAATGGAGGGAGAAAAGTAAGAAATTTGTTATTTCTATAAATATAGAATGAAAATAAAATATTTGCTGTATTTACTGCTGAGAAGCTTAATCCATAATACGATACTGAAAAATGAGCTACTAACAGACATGATTTTATTTAACATGTGGAATATAAGTACGAAGCCGCATAAAATGGAAGTACTCCAGTACAGGTTTGAGTACTTGAGTAAACATGTGTAGTTACATTCGACCACTGCCTCTGTCTCTTCTTGTGCTGTCAGAATGTTGCAGCATGGACAGCTGATAATCTGCTACGAGCCCGAAGAGCATTAAGACTCTGTAGACACTTGAATGGATGAAGGGAGGAAAGCTTTGGATTGGACAGCTGCTTCTCTGGAGGCGGGGCCACCGATGCTGCGAGCCATGCTGACAACAACAATAACAACAATATGGAAGCGATGTCAGTCAGACTTCTTATTGAAAGCAGGGCTGAAGCCGGGCCCCGGGGACCTCCACTTCATCCTCCTCCTCCTCCTCCTCCTCCTCCTCCTGTCCGGACCCCATTCCCTCTCCACCGTCCAGGACCAGCCACCTCCTCTTATTTATTATTAACAACATTATTTATTCTGAGTAGTTCACTGAGGTAGCAGCGTCTGGTGGAGGATGTGTGTTCTTAGTTTTTCTCACTCCTGCGTCTGAGCTGCTCATGACAACCCGCTTCTTTTTCCTCTTTCACTTCCGGAACCTCGGAAGAGATTTTACCTGCAGGAACGTTGGATGGATCTAACACCCACTTGAAGAGAATCTTTTAAAAACGCTAAATGCTTATCCTGTCCTGAAATGTTTTTCCTTTTCAGCCTAAAGGGTTAGTTCTGTTTTTTTGTGGTTGTATGAGGTACGTATCCATACTCTGTGTTTAACTCCAGTCGATTCCAGAACAGAGAAGCAGACAGAAGCAAAACAATGTACTTTAGACTGAAAAATCAACTTCAGTTCAACAGAATATTTCAATATATCAATGCTTTACAATCTCTTCAGGTGGAAAACAGAAGCTGTTACATAACTCAAAGCCATCAGACCCCAGCTGATGATCTGCCACTGACTCAACTGGTTACCTGGTTGGAATTGTGTGACTTTGTTGTTTTAAATCCAACATAAATAAATTACCATATTAAGGCACCACTAGATCAGTAACTCCTGTGTTCTGTGAGCCTGGAGACTTTGTATGTATAGAATTCTACCAATCGACATTTGTCATAAATATTACTTTCAATGTAATATGGGTGCTGTTGTGTGTAAATGTGAGTTAAACAGCTGGCAAAATTAAAGAAATTCTTTAATTTTCATTCTGAAGTTGCTTCATCCTGCCTACACTGGAAAAAATGTAAATCTTACCAAATATTTTTCTCATTTATAGTCAAAATATCTCATCACACTTCAAATAAGACACACGCACCTACAGAGTAACTTGTCATGAAATGTAAAAACTGATTTTCAGGCAATAGATCTTGAAAATCTTATTTCAAGAAATATTACCTGGATAATTTTCACTTGTTCCATTGGCAAATTTTGTTATTTTGCTTTAATTAGCCAAAAAAAAAAAAAAAAAAGCAAAAGCAAATGTTTTTTTTTCTTGAATTAACCCCTTGGCGCCGATTGTCACAAATTCGCATCAAACCCACCCCTCCCCCTCCAAAATACAACCAAAATACTATCTACTCGAAAGCGAAAACACAAGTGATTTTTTTTTTCTTCCCATAATTAGAAATAAATTCCCTCATCAAGGGCTTACGCAAAAAAAAAAAAAAAAATGAAAATGATCTAAATAAGTTCTTATAGCTCACTAAAAAGTTAGTCTTTAGGTGATTATGTCTTATTTTAACTGTGAGATATTTTGACTAGAAATGAGAAAAATACACTTGGTAAGATTTTGATTTTTTTTTTCCATTGTTAAGGTCACGGGGGCAGCTGGAGCCTCTCCCAGCTACCAGTGGGTACACACTGGACGAGTCACCAGTTCATCACAGGGCTTAGAAATGGAGACAAACAACCAATCACTCTCACAGGCAATTTTAGGTTGACCAATGAACATATCAGTACTGGTGGGAGGAAGGCGGAACACCTGAAGAGAACCCACACAAATACAGGGAGAACATACAAATGCTCCACAGAAAGGTCCCTGGTGTTGGAATCGAACCCAGGACCTTCTGCTTCGTGGTGACAGTGCATTCCACTGCACCACTGTGTCGCCCTATAGTCAATAAATAAATAATGAATATTATCTGTATTCAAATGAATGGCAACAAAGGTAGTTTATAAACTAAGAGCATCCGATATTGAGAAAATCTATACAAATATTTATAGAAAGAATCCTCAGAGTATGAAATGGTAACATGGAGGGCTCTTTCACTGAATTTCCACAGAAACTCGCAGGTGGTCGAATATTTTTTTATTCTTAAATAATAAAATAAATAATGTAAATTCAACAGATGATGCTTCTTTAATGTATAATTATCTTTTCCTCATCTATAGTTTTATATTAAAAGTGACAGAGGGAAAAGCTGCCCACCAACACACCTGAGTCAGCTGATCTAATCGGATTTCACTATTCCAGATCCGATCAAACATGTTAAAATATTGAAAAAAAAATCTCAACTCGGCGGGAGCCCAGCCGCTTCAGTTGGGAGGTAAAATGACCGTTTTGTCGACGGGGTCCGACGGCTTTGAAAAGCACATTTTAACAGCTTCTCTTTCCACTTGTGACGCCAAAGTAAAGCAGTGAAAATATTCTAAATCCCAAACCCATTTCAGCTGATAACGCGTCTTTCTCCGTACCCCTGTCTGCTTCTCCAAACCAGATGTGCGAACCGCCGTCTACTGCAGGAAATACGCAGACGATGACGAACGAACCTCATGCAAAACTACATCCGAAAACCCAAACTAACGCTTTAACATCAGGAATAAGGAACTGTACGTGATGAGCATGTTGCATCGACTTGCACAGGACAAAGTGTTGATAACTAGTGTTTTCCACTTTGCAGTATGTCCTCGCTGTATCTGTGGAAGTAGCTGCCTTCTCAGATGACAGTATATAGCAGCTGATATGTGTGGAAAGGATGTCATGAGTGTAGTTTCCTTTTTTGCCTTCATTGTGGATTTCCTGTTTTATTACTTTGCTGTTGCGTCTTTACTATGGCTTCATTATTATATTCCTATTTTATTTTATTTCTTACTGAATTTGTTTTCATTGTAGCGTGCCGGCGTCTGTCACATAGAAACAGTTGGTCTGTGTTTGGTTTAGTTGTTACATGTTATGGTTTAATTTTTTATTTATTTTTTTAATCACTCAGTGTGTTTTGGTTGGTTTTTTTTTCACTACAAGTGGAGCTGTAACATGATAGAGACACTCCCTGATTTTGTTCCTTCACTGAGAGCGTCTCCAAATCTCTGCTTAAATGTGAACACTGACATTTTTAACATTTCCTGTATCGTCCACAAATCTAATGAAAAAGCCCAAAACCAACAACAGCGTGACAGTTCATCTCTCAGTCCTGACTCAACTTGTACTCTTTAAATTTCCTCACAAAACATGAGAATCTAATCGTCCAGAAAACACTATTCTTTAAAGAATCGGACTGTTTTGTTTTTAGCAGAAATTACTTGGAAGAACAATAAAGTAGTGCATTTTAGGAACTGTGGGTTTAGCAGAGACTGTTGTTTTATCTGGAATGAAAAGTCCTGGGGTTCAGACATTTCATCTACTGAATAATATTAAAAAAAAATGACTGAATTGTACATAAGACCCTGTCAGTTAAGGAGTGTAGCACCTTATAATGTAATAATTTCTTGAAAATGTAATAAAGTTTGCACTTCATCAAAAATAAGATAAAACCCAATAATGTAATAACTTCACAAATAAGGTAATAAAATATCCTGACTGATATTGTAATAACATTTTTACAAAAAATGTAATACCTTATTATATTATTGGGAATTTATTACATTTTCAGGGGTATTTTTTCCCCCCAAAACTGATCATGTCAAGCTTGACAAAAAAAAACAAAAACTTGACAGATAATGTACCCATCTGGAAATGTAATATATCCCCAATAATATAAATGTAATTACAATATCAGTCTGGACATTTTATTACATTATTGGTGACGTTATTACATTATTGGGTTTTATTACATTTTCCATCGAGTGAAGTGTAAGTTTTATTACATTTTCAGGCGTTCTTACATTTTCAGGAAATTATTCCATTACAGGGTGCTACAAGGAGGTTGAACATCTATTAAAACTATTAGTCCCACACAGGGAAATTTGCATGAAAGCATCAGAAACCTCTAAAAATGAAGACAAATAGAAAAGCAGAGCAAGAAAAATCGACAGTAAAAAGTAACCAAGGACCATTTTACAGGGTAAAACAAGGGTAAATAAACATTCAAATCTAAAAAAAGAAAATTAAATTTTTTTTTTTTATCAACGATGTAGTAATAGGAGTGGGTTAATCTTTACCGTTCTGGTCAAAGTCTTTCTTTCTGGTGTTAAATTGTGTTTCTTTGTGTGGTATTTTGGACTTCAGTGTTTGTATCAGTTGCTCAACAGGCATCGTACAATGAAGTTTGCATTGTTATTTAATTTTACTTATTTTGTTTTTGTCCATCCGTCCCATTCTTATGTCTCAGTAATTTTTATTTTTACTTTTTTTTTTTTTATGGGGGGGTTCTTCCATATTTTGCACCGAAATTCACTTGTACTTGAGGCTAAAGTGGTGAGATTTTCACCCTGAGAAGTTAAAAATCACCCATGACCCCATAAATCAAGAACAACTTTATATGATGAATACTTTCTAAGTTTTTTTTCCTCCAACATCACCGTAAAGTTGCATATATTTTTATAATACATATTTTTCCTGACTTAAAAAGGTGCATCGTCTGAGCCAAATGAAAACGGAGAGCATCCAAATTCAATAAATGACACTTTTGAGGGTTTATTTTGTCTTCCAGCTTTCTCAAATTTCCATAAGGAGATATATTTATTGGAAATTGTATAAATAAGTCCCAAACTTTCATCTGTGTGCCTGTCTTTTCCACACACTTAATAACTGGAAGTTAATTGAAAATGTGCACAGTTTTAACATCATACACTCAAGAAACCCAGAAACTGAAGGAGCGCAGTGTTATATCTGTAAAAACCCTGTTCAAAATCATTCTGCATATGATCTGAGACTAAGCTGGAACTCAAGGGTCGGCAGATTCAGACTAAAGTTGTAAAAAAAATAAAGTTATGAAAAATTTCTATAATGACTATAATAGGCTGGATTCTTTGAAAAGCAGGGCAACCTTTGATGACCTTTTTAACGACCTTTGAGCAGATCGTCATTAACTGGAACAGTGTTGATTTTAAAGCCGTTTGACAGCACGGCAGAACACTCGTAATCACAGAAACGAAGAACAGAACAAGCATTTAATTTAGTAAAATTGTGATTTTTAAAAACCCGAAGGTTTTGTCTGATATTTTTCTGCAAAACCACTTTTCTGCCCTTCATTCAACTCCATACTCCTGCACAAGAAAAAGCACATCACTATCAAATACACCTTAGACCTGGTCAAAAAATAAAAAAGGTTTTGTTATTTCAAATCCAAGTGCTGTGATTCCCATTCTCCAAACTGTGGAATGACCAGATATAACAATTATTTGGATTTTTCACCACGGGAATGCCTGCCTCATGAGTCATACAGTTTAGATTTAGATTTTTGTTAAAAACACTGGAAATTTTGGATGTTTTTTTTTTTCTATTTTGCCATATCACTGCAATTGAATTAACCATAGAGCATTATGAGTGGGACCACATGAAAGCTGATCAAATTTCCTTTAAGGTGATATCCAATACATTTATCAAATTCCTTCCAAATCTGCTCTAAATGTGTTCTGAGTCTGGATGGATGAAAAGTGGTTACTGAAGTTTAGATTTCTGAAAGTTTTCTTCACAGTAATTGTAAATGCACTGAAAAGTTGCTCAGTTTCATGTGATTTTACTCTAAATGTTTGGAGATGTAAATGCAGATAAGCCAGGTTTTTTTTTTTATTATTTTGTCACATTTACTTAAACACACATGCTCTGCCCGGCCCCCCAAAAAAAGTCACACATGCAATATTTGACTGCACCACCTTTGGTTTTGATTCCAGGAGACGTTCACTGTCACAACCTTTTTGCCTCATAATGCTTGTGTAGTGTCACAATAAGGTTCATTATATTTTTTCATCCATAGTTGCATTAATTTCTGATTATTGATGATGAAGAATCAGGCCGCTGCATCAAGTGAGGACTTTCTGTTGTTTAATCCATGTGTGGAAATGATGTCTCTTTGTCCCTGAACCATTCTGTCCCATACCTGATGATCCTGATCAGTCCTGGCATTGTCCAATCTGTTTGACATTAGACATGAGAGGACGCTCACCGTAGTTAGAGCAGGGGCCACATTCAGCCCAGTGTGATCTGAAGTGGGCTGGACCAGTAAAATGTATTCATTAATTCATTTTCTGAACCTGTTTTATCCTCACAAGGGTCACAGGGAGACCAGTAAAATACTAGACAGAATAACCTTTACATAATAGTCCAATTTTTTCACTTTGTTTTAATGTGAAAATATGAATAACCTGAACTACCATGTACAATCTGACATTTCTTAAGAAAAATGAGTAAACTTTCAACAACATTATGGCTCAGCTTATTATTAACACAATGTACGGATCACTGTGAATCTATTATTTCATTAAAATTTTACTTTTTTTTTTTCCTTAAAAATATTCAAGTTCATAATTGTTCAGAATCAGAGCCGGCCCAAGCCTTCTTTGAGCCCTAAGTAAAATTGGATTTTGGAGCCCTATTTCATTTTTTCATTTTATTTACAGTTTTTCTCCTCTTTCTTTTCTTAGCCCCAGAAGGATACGTCCTTTTTTTGTGGCATTGTTTTGATTGGAAGTACTTGTGTGTTGGATGTGTAGTGCGCACTACATGGCAGGAGGAACACATTATGGTGCAGTGGAGTTTTCACATTTAAACAGAGGCAGGAAGAATCACTCGACCTACATCAGCAGCACCACAGAAAAGTGTGTTTTTGTGCAATAGTATAAGTTTGATCATAAATTGTCACTCATAAATGCAAAAACTTTTTTTTTTCTTAATTGTACTTTGGGGCCCCCTAGTGGCCACTGGATGCTAAGCAGGTGCTTCATTTGCTTATGCCTTGGGCCGGCTCTGTTCAGGATATTCACATTTTATTGTGACAATAGTTTCTAAATGTAAATATTTTCAGAATGCAATTTGACACTTGATAAATTACAATATCTAACGTCTTCAGTGCAATTTTTTAATTTTGTAAATTCATCCTGCGGGCCAAGTTGGAACCTTTGGCGGGCTGGTTTTGGCCTCTTCTGGCTGAAACTTTATTATCCACTACATTATTTACCCATGGAAGGATCTGAACTATTTGCTGAGTTAAATCCAGTGAACGTCTCCTGTAATCCAAACCAAAGGTGGTGCAGTCAAATATTGCATGTAAGACTTTTTTTTTTTTTTTTGGGCCAGGCAGCGTAGATCCACTCCTAATTTGAATAGTTTACTAAACCCATCCATTTTACAGACACACATGGGTGTAAGTTGTACGACTGTAAATCTACAAAATATTCTTTCTATCAAATGTAAACTGAGCTCTGACTGGGATGGCTGAGTTCCAGGACTAATATTCCACCATGAACAGAAAGATGATAAATAAACAGAAGCGTTTGTTTGTAGTAATGAAGGACTAGTGCAATAGTGTGGTTCAGTCATGTTTTGTGGCAGCCATGGATGTTTATGACGAGAAGAATTTAGTAGCAGAGGTTGTAGGGTTTGCTTAGTTACAGATTACAAATACATTATGACAATTTCAACTACTCTATCGAATAAACTTGACATAATCGATATGTTTTAAGTGACGAATAAAGATGAAAAGTCCTGAAAATGCAAATGTAAACCAGCACTGTATAGTAATGTTTGAGCCTTAATTTAGGAGGGTTGTTGCATTGAATTTTGTTGAACATGTTGAATTTTATGCACTGAAAAACTTTAACGACTGACTTCTCGAAACGTTCTCAAGCTGCAGCTCATTTTGATTCATCTGTCATTTCATTTCTTGACTGATCGATTACATTTTTATTCTATAAAATTAAAAAAAATCTTAATCTGGAAGCTCAATTTTTTTTTGTTCATCCACGAGCCAAAAAAAAAAAAAAATCATAAAGGTAAACAGAAACCAGAAAATCTTCACACACCTGAACATGTATAATATAAGGTGTTTTTTTTTTCACTTTAAAAAGTAACAAAATTAAAATATTAACACATTTTCCAAAAGCTCAATGAATAAGTAAATGGCATATTTTTTTCCCTCTGTAACTGATTAAAATGACATTTATTTTGACATTTAATGATATAATGCCCTGAGATGTAACCTCTCACTCCTTAAAACTGGTCATTAATGATATTTGTTAGCATAAAAAAAAAAAACTGTCATTGTTGGCTTTGGTCTGCACATGAGAATTGTTAAAAAAAAAAAGAAAGAAAGAAAAGAAAAATGTAAAATATTATCAGGAGAGGAGACACAGCAGCAAAATGAGGGAGTATCGAACAATCCGTGTAACATTTGTACACAAGTGTAACAAAGTTAATATGATGAACTTGTACAAAGAGTTTCCTTTCAGAGTCTAAAAGAACAATCTTGCCTGATATGATGTTCTATGTAATATGTGCTGTATATTTCTCTGTTATAGCATGTATTATAAGGCTGTGAACCAGCGGCAGACAGGATCAGGTTTTCGTTGTCCAGGGTTCCCAGGGCCTGCGCTGGTCCCACATCCAACAGCGAGTTTACAAAAATATCCAACCAACACTGACAATGCAGCTAAAAACGTGCATTTCACTTGTTGTTTTTTATTTCATTATTATTTTTAAGTGCTTCTCTGGGTTGTGTTTACAAATCAAGCGATTTCATTCATCCAGAATATTTCCAGAGCCATGCAGGACTGTGGGAACCCTGTTTATCTGCCCGGGCGCCATCACAGCCATCACCAGCTTCAGCTCTCCATCACAGAACACACACTCTAGTGGTAACAACAGATATAGATGTCACACACTCACTCGAGTCCATCACAGACGTGTCGTTCTAGTTCCTGCTTCTTCTTTCGTTGGGTTTCCTTCTCCCAGTATTTCGGGCTTCTCCTCTGTTCTCCTCTCGCTGTAAGAAGCCAAAGTAGGAACTTTGTTTGCTTGCAGGCAGTTTTTGCCAGAAAACCATTTTACATTTTAACTGTGTTATTACAAAAAAGTGATTGTACTGTTCTGTATTGTTCTGTAGGAGAAGTGTTACGTATACCTATTTTAAATAAAGTATTCAGGGTTTTAAAACGGACTGTGTCAAAAATGTTCTTCACTTTTTAAGCATTTGTGAACTGGTCACAGAAAATACAGCAGTAGACTGAGTGACGGATGTCTGTTTTTAGTGAAATACAACTGTGTGAAGCAGAATTGGTGTCAGAGTAGATTGTCATCTTGTAGAGTTAAAAACGAACACTTACAGAAAAATGTAGTTGTCTCTGCCATAAGAGTACATTTTACTCCAAACCAAGACCAAATCTTTTCTTTAAGAGTAAAATTTTACTCAATTTGTGTTTAAATTTACATCTTCATTTTACACACATTTGGCATTGTCACTCCAAGGCCCTTACCTTGGTCTGCTGTCCAATCCACAAAGCACCAGACCCTCCTGCTTCCCACTGTGGGAGGTGGGTCCACAGGGTGATGAGTCATGTCTCTGGCCGGGCCTGAGGAGTTCCCATGGGTAGAGATCTGGCTGCCAGGCCCACAGGCCCCAACCCCAGGCCTGGCCCCAGGGTGGAGCCCCGGTAACCCTGTACACCATCTGTTGATAGTCACTTCTGAACTGTTGTTCATCTGGCTCTTCTCCTAGGACCAATCTGCCATGGGAGGCCCTATCAGGTGCAAAATGCCTGCTCCTATGGTCATTAAGGCTCTCAAATTCCACCACAGTAACATGACGGTTCACTTAGGGGGAGAAGCTTGGACATCTGGGAGGGACTCAGTAGAGCCACTCCCCCCTCCATGTCAAGAGGAGCCAGTTGAGGTGATTCGGTATCTAAGGAGCATGCCTCCTGGACGCCTCCCTGGGAGGTGTTTCTGGCATGTCCATGCAGGAGGAGACCTCGGGGCTGACCCTGGAGGGATTATATCTCAGCTGGCCTGGGAACACTTTTGGATTCCCCCCAAAGAACTGGTGGAAGTGGCTGAGGTGAGGGCGGTCTGGGCTCCTCTGCTCAGGCTGCTGCCCCCCACGACCCAGAGAAGTGGAAGAAGACTAGATGACAAGATGGTGTTGTTACTGTTGTACAAACTAAACAAATACAGTTATCACTAAATTAGCAGAAATATTACTGTCTGGATGTTCCACTACACACAATGCCCCTCAGGCTTTCATGGTCTTTTAACCTTTTCTCCGTCCAGATGATCACCTGTAGCTGCTGCCTAAAATTGGTATCAGAGTACATTACCATCTTAAGAGTTCAAATTTAACACCTAATAGAGTACAAATGACTCAGATCAAATGTTTTCTTTGTAGAGAAACATTAATTCTGTTTGATTGAAGTTTAACTTTACATGACATGGTATTTTCACTGTTGTACAAAATAAAACAAATGCAATTAGCATAAATATGACTCTGGATGTTTTCTTAAATAGTCTCGGGCTACATTACACACCTTTACAATGTCCAAGAGGTTTTATCATCCCTTATCTTCTCTGTCCAGATGGTCCCATATGGCTTCTACAACATTCAGATTATTTTCTGAGATGCACTTTTGTTTTTCATCATGTTAATTCAAGTAACTAATAAAAACCTGTTACAGATATGGGCAAAAAAAAAGGGTTCTAAAACACTCATTGAAGTTCAGGGGTCACATACAGCCCGATGTGATCTCAAATAGGTCAGAAAACTAAAATAATACCAGTGAAAAAAGTAAAATGCTTACATCTACAAAGTATCCTTTTATTTATAATTTTGCCTCAGCTTATCATTTACACATTAATTAGAACTTGCGTATCACAAATACACAAAACATTTAGCACCGGGCATACTAGAGTTAGCGTTTGTATATTTCAGTAGTTCTAGTAATATGTTCATAGCATATCGTCACCCTCTTAAAATAACTGCCAAGGTCATTTTGACATGTTTGAAAAGTCATTTCATTCTCTCATGTTCCATGTTTGACTGAACTTGTTGTTTGTGTGTCAATAAGCATCTGTTGTTATAACTGTTTGGATTAAAACTGTTAGTAAATATCAAATATTCAACAAATGGTTCAGTTTTGTGTTTCCTTAAAAATCTGAAATTATTTTAAGAAGGCATTAATATCATCACTCTTTGAAAATCCTGTCCCCAGGAGTGATGATATTACTGCGCCGACATCGAAGTTCTCCCAAGTGCAATTCCGACAAACAATATAGTTCTCCATTTTATCCACTTCGAAAATCGTTTTATTTTGCGTAACCATACTTTGGTCATGTAACTACTCACGCAACGGTATTTAAACAGAAAACGTGGAAGTGCTTAGTTGCTTCTACCTTCATGTCTGTTTGGTCGCAGATGAAGTAATAGGGTTTGGGCGCCGCGTTGCATTCTGGGATGTGGCGGCCATGTTGATGGCCTCAATAATGTAAACAAACAACAAATGAACAAGGAGAAGAAGCAGAGTTGGGAGAAAGAATAGATAGAAATAAAGAAAAGCGATGTTAAAATCCCAAAAGGGATGTGGAATTTACTGGGATACGCTAAGTAGGGAAGTCAGAGACCGATATATGGACAGAATCAGCTGTATAAACGGTTTGGATCTGTATGAAATTCCCAACAAGCAGTGGAGCATCGATGACCTGCTGCCACAGGTCTGTATAACTGACGTCTTCGGCTGCCTTGTTTGTGGTGTGAGTGCCTACACTTCAGAACAGTTCCAAAGCTACAAGTCCTATGAATCTCGTGCAATTCACAAATGGGTGGGTTCAGGAGCAGAGCATAAAGTCTGCAAACAGTGGGAACACAGTGATCCAGACAAAGGTAAGCTGTGCTCCAACAGTTAATGCTAACAAACATTCACACGTGCTTTTAACTGTGTGTTTCCTCTTTAAGTGCCGTTAATCTACATAAATTAATATTCAGATGTTATACTTTACTGTTGTATAAGTGTCATTTATATGTCATGTTTATACACACGGACAAGTTGAGGTTAATGTTTGGTTTCCTAATCTTTCCTGGTTGCACCTCCAAGCAGGAAAGCGGTGTAAAGTTAGTCCATGTTCAATCTTTTTCCCACGGCGATCTTGTGTTGGGCTGTGACACCCCACAACACAGCAACGGGGTTACCGTGGTTGAGATAATCTGTTCTTCGCGTTAATAAGACACACGGCGTCTGCGTCTATAAACAGTGCGTATAGTGGTTCAAGGAAGCTTCCAACATGCCAGCCACGCAAGTAATGACGCCCACGCGCTATAAGCTATGCTAATTGCTAACAAAGTTCCGCCACCCGCCAGGGCGGTTGCGTGCACGCGCAGAGATAAGAGGTACGTATCAACTCGTCTATGATCAGGAAAGAACATAGTTCAGAGATGAACACCGGTGGCGTTCCTATAAAATCCTATTGGAGAGCTTTTGCACATGCCTACATTTTGTGAGATTTTTTTTAGACCTTTTTGCTGCCAAACTGATTTTCAATATTGCTATGACAATGACAATACAAATCTATTCAAATGTTAAAATTTTACTTCTCTTACGTTTCAGGTTCATATTTTTTCAGGTTATTTTTTCATTGTTTTGTGAAATTACAGTTTTCATGTAATTTAACCTTGTAAAAAAACCCACAAAAAATAATTGGAGTCGTGATTATTTATGGTGTATTATAGTATTTTACTGGTCCAAACCACTTGAGATTGAATTGGTCTGTATGTGGCCCCTGAACTCGAACTAAACAAATTTTTCATATGAAAAAATTCCAGTTTAGGGTTTCAAAATGAAAATGATGTCGAAAAATATGGTCTCAAAGTTTTCATTGACTGTGAGTGCAGTTCTTCAGAAACTAATACAATGAAGGGAAAAGCCTTTTGCATCTTCTACAGATCAATACAAGATGAAACACTTTTTGTTTCTGGGTAATCAGGCCAGTATTAGTCCTTATAAGAAGCTTATTAATATGATTAGGTGTTCAGTATAAGCTAGAAAAGTAAAACAATTTTGGATAGTTTTTCTTCTGTCACATCAGGTCAAATCTGACTCAATATGGAAAGTTAAAGTGCTTTGTGCCGAATACATAAATAAAAGGGAACTTGTTTGTCACAAAATACAATGATTATGTAATTCTATAAGAAATGGTAGAAATAAAAGCTTGAAAAATAAAATCCACACAAATACCTTGACTTTTGTGTTTTATTTATGAAACTTCCACATGTCCAAAATAAAACAAACTTAATACTTGTATCAGACAGTTTACCCACACTGAAGAGAATAGAGATATGAGCATGGAGTTCACATTGTGATAATACAGGGCTGCGAGTATTTACTGAAAACCAGGCTCTGTCTCTGGATTCAGCTGAATGAAGAGGAGTGCACGTCATCGCGGTTTAAGGCCGAGACGCCTGCTGATCAGAGGAATGTCACATACAGTCTGTGTTCAGTGTCAAAGGTCATGCAACAGTCAATTCACATTCAAACTGATGCCACTCATACTTAAATTAACCGATCAGTTCTTCGGAGTAAAACACACTGGGCCAGAAACACGCATTTTGCTGAGATTGTCAAACTTTCTGCCGGGCACCATCACTGCCCCCGAAAGATCACATTTAGTGAGTCGTATGATAGATGTGAAGATCTGAACAGACTAGGGTGACGGTCTGCGATGGAGTCTTGAGAGGATGTGAACTGTATATACAAGGTGTCTCAGAACAGGAGGAGGGATCAGACTATCACCTGGGTTGTCACAACAGACAAATCTCCAAGAGATTACAAACAAAACACAAGTCAGTTGCTGTTTCGGCATCACATGGTTTCTCCACATTCACCATCCCACCCCTTTAGGAGGCCAGCAGATTGAGTCAGACTCATTTCTCAAGTCACACATCTCAAATATTGTGATTCTTTGACATTGAGGCCTTTCACAGCCTCAGAAACAACCCCCCCGCGACCTCACAAGAGAAATCTTATCTGAAAGACGTGGAAAGAAGTTGAAAAATTCAAGTATTGTAAATATGATTTTAAAATGTGCGTACTGTTACTTTTAGATTTTAATCAATATGATTTTTTCAATCCATCTGACCACGCCCACTTAGAAGACAAGAAGTGAACATATGACTAGAGAAATAAATGCTGCATCATCTTTACATAGATGCACAAACAAAATATTTAACTAGATCAGTTTGATTTGGTGTGCACACAGTGGTTCTGTCAGCAAAATGTCATGTTTTTCAGCAGTGAATATCTAATCCTCTACCACATGGATCACTACAACTACATCCACATTGGTTTTACATTCATTTGGTTTAGGTGATGCACCTAAGCCTTAAAACCGAAAGGAAACCCCCCATTTCTTATAATAAAAGGCTCCAAAAGTATGCATTTTCGATCAAAGTGTTAAATAGTTTGAAGGACCTCCAGATACCACAGCCATATGAGGGGTAGAAACTAAAGGGAAAACAGCACAAAAAAGAAACAAAATCCTGGCCATGGGGAAGAAAAGTCCTACTTTTTTCTCTCTCTCCGCGCGCGCGCACACACACGCGCACACACACACACACACGAATTTTGGAAAAGCAATATCAAAATCAAATCAAATCTAATGGCTTTAACACTATAATTTTTAGTGGGGGTAAATAGGGACAAGGCAAGTTCACTTAGTTAGTTTTGATGTTTCCACATTGATTTCACTTTAATTTGGATTCATTTTTGCCAGAAAATCTAACCTAATGTTGCCGTCATGTGGGATAAATGAGAAGAATACATTTATTACAACCAGAGAAGTAACCACACTAAGGGCTTGCAGTTATTAGCTACTAATATGTTGCTATTGAGCAGATCATCCCTCTGAATTTGATTACAATTCCTTCAAATGAGACCAGTGCGTTCCGTTCGAGGTGGACTATTCGAGCCCATGTAAACACAATAATCATCAATAACCAAACATTTAATTAAAAAACAGTTTTAAAGAAACAGGGCCTTACAGTCTTCTGCAAAAGTACTAAAGTAAACAGGCAGCTACTGTGCATGTCTATACTGTCACGGGCTGATGTAGAAGAAGGAAAAGGCAAATAACTGCAGGTTAGGCAGGCCAACGCTCACCCGCTGCCTCGAACACAGCTTCGACATGCTGCATCAGCTGAATGGCTCCTTCAGTAAGGCTGATCAGAGCTAATGATGCAGGACAAACACACACACCAACAGTCAAGTGGGCGTGTCGGAGTGTTTAGTTTAGATCCTGATGCAAAAAGTAAAAAAAAACAAAAAACAACAGGCTTATTGAAACTGGAAGTGAGAAACTAAACCCCGCTCATCAACATTTAATAAACCGATGAAGAACCACAACAAAAGGCAACATCTGCACCAAGTGGGTTTGATAACTCTGAGGCTCCACTTCCATCTGAGAAACATCACAAAACTGAACTCTAGGAAAAGCCAACTGTGTGCATGTAGGTGATAGTCTCGTAGTTCATACAGATGTGTGTCAGATTATTTTACCTAATCTTCTCTATTATCTATTTATGTGAGATGGCGTGGTGCATTTTCCATTGGATCAAAAATGCCTTTTATTTAAAACACTGATTTTTCATGTTTAATCCAAATTACATCCGTCCTCGTCCATCTTGTTTGTCATTCCCTTAAACATACAGCCATTGTCTTTTGTCAGGTGACATACCCACGTGGAAAACCACTACTCGGCCTTAAACACTTATTACTTCTGACAAACTGTTTATGATTTGACTGTAAAACTCTTACACTGGGACTCAATGCACCTGTGATGTTTTTACACTGTTCAATCTCCAAAATGAAGGAAAATTTAAGACTCACACTCACATTTACAGTGAAATAGAAGCTGCAGGCACATGGCATTTACAATAAACTACTCATACAGTCTTGTAAACATCTGAATGCAAAAAATATTTAATCTTATTCTTTCAGGCAAAGATTTAAAACAACATAAGAGTATCTTGACATCTCTTAAAGGCCTCTCTCTGAAGACCTACAGGGGTTTAACATCTCAGTGTTTATTATACCTCAGGATGTGATCGTTAGTATGTTTACAGCTTAGTGTTGTTCAGTTACTCTCCAAGTCACTTTAATGAAGTATTGTTTTTGTAGATTTCTTATTTTGTGTAATGTCATTTAAGTTGATATTAGTTTAGGTCTAAAGCCCTGCTCACAGCTGGTATTAACACTAATATCGTATAAAAATACCTCATTATGTAATAACGTGAAAAACTGTTCCAGCTCTATTTTGTAATAAGACCCTGAAGGGAATAGGTTGCATATTGTGATGATTTTATATAAAGCACGAGGTGCAAGTGCTTCATCTGTACCTTTTTAAGAACTGACTGAATAAGCCTTCCAAAATATTAGACTGGTGTTGAAGATTTTCTCATTGTCTAAATAGATAATAAAGTAAAAATAAAAATATCAGATTATTGTATTTATCTCTTGGAAAATTCACACATTTATTTCTAGCAGGGTTGGATGTTAGTGGTAGCTGCGAACAGGGTTTAACTGAGTTTTAGCTTTGTGACAACACAGGTGAACATGTGATCTCTGCCCAGCACTGCTGTTTCAAAAGGCTTTATACATACAGTTCAGGATGAAAGTGGAAAAAAAACAAAGAAAAACCAGCAAATCCAGGAGTTTGAAGGAGTCTAAATTTGGCAGCTGGGGTGAGAGGGGAGCTCTCTGGGCATTTCAGTCGTTGATCAGAGCCAGGATCATGCTGGAAAGGCAGGAGTGGGAGACAGAGGCAGTGTATCATTTTAAACCCTTGTACCTGATAAAGATAAATAAATGCGGAGTATCCTTCCGGTTCTTACCTGTACAGGTAGATGAAGAAGCAGAGCAGGTGGTAGCCCAGTTTAATCATGGCCTCCTTCATGTGGGACTTGAGCTGACCCCGGTTGTGGATCTCAGTGGGGTCAAACACCCCCATGTTGCCCATTGGGACCTTGGCATACCTACAAAAAAAAACAGATGAGAAGGGAGAAAGACGCTTCAACACACACAGGTTAGTCTAAAAATTATACACTCATGGAAAAACCTATTCCTTCAGTCTCTTTTACTCATTAAATGAAAGAACAACCTCTGAGATGTAAATTCACACTCAAAATGGCAAGTCTTGACAAAGACAAGCCGCTTTTTATGTAGTATATTTTGATGAGGGAATTTTGTCATTTTAATACCACAGCTGTTCCAGCAAAACAAGTTCTTCCTCGATTCTATTTGCCTTGAGCTTCTTGCTCTTAGAACTTTCCAAGATTAGTTTTTTCTCCAGAGCGCTAGGGGATGGTGCTAAAACCAATTTCCAGCAATGGCTCTAATGAAGTATGAAGGTCTGTATAAGCATTTAAAAAGAGAAATTAAATACCCTCCTCTATCATCCACACACAGCCGACTAATCCCAGGATATACTTTTCCTATTTCCGGATTCATATAAATGGTGGAACTAGTGTTGTCACATTATTGAAATGTGAGATGCGGGTTAATTGTGACAGATATGATTGCAATTATTGTTACTTCTGTTAACTGTATGCAAACACTGTAGTATAAAGCTAATAATACTTAGACATTATGAAGAAGAGACCTTTATTAGCATAGAGCAGTGTTTCTCAACCTTTTTTGAAAAAAGGCCCACTAACGGCATCATTAGCTTCCTACCACCCTTGTTGAGAAACACTGCAAGAGTCAAACCGCTTGTATTTCGACATGGGGACAATGTGCTCCATCTCCTTTGTACTAATAGCCAGTGATTTTTTTGACCCCCCTCCCCCCAATCCTGTGCTTGTGCCTGCCCTGGAGAGAACCACTGGCATAGAGTATTTAAATATGAAACAGATTTTCATTTATGTTTATGTTTTGTTAAAACTGAAAGATCTGACATGCCATGTATAGAAAATCCAATACTGCAGCCTTCAAACAAGGTAGAAAATAAACCTCTACAACTGTAATTCTCTGCTGAACACATAGAAGAAAAATGATACGCAGTAAAGCATTTATTTAGTAGCTGTAACATAGTGCCGGTACAATTCGATAGGTGATTTTTTTTTTTTTTTTCAGAAATAGCATGACTCAATAATTGATCATTCTAAGTAAACAACCCAAAGTATCTATATCACAATACTGGAAGGTCTTAGGCCATCTGTGTGTGTAAGTGTGTGTGTGTGTGTGTGTGTGTGTGTGTCTGCACAGTTCTGAGAAATTGAGACATTTTTAACTGGCCAATTTGGCACCTACAGTTGAGGAATAGTACTGTCTCCACATTAAGTATCTCAACAAGTTGATAGGACCAATATTTTGGGAGATATTAGTCATTTTGGAATACAATAGCTTACAATCATGTTGCTCAGTTAAACCTGACATATCATCGCTGACCCACTCTGTGCATAAGCAGTTTGGATGGCTAGAACTCTTTTCACTGTTCGTGCAACTGGAAAAATTCTAATGTTTTCTGAAACCTGAGACGTTGGGCTTTATAGTGTCATTACGGTAATTTCACTCATACCTGTACTGGAAGCTGGAGAAGCTGTTATAGCAGAATTTTAACATGCAGTAAGTTGGGACTGCTAGATTTTAAAAGATCTGGGGGGAAAGGGCTCTGGAAAAATAGGCTAATGGACTCACTCACAGCCAATTTTCTAAACTTTTTATAGTCAAAATTAGAAAATTAGTCCAGGTGAACCTTTTTAGGCTTAGAGTTTAAAGGATTAAAAGCAGGAATTATACATTTACCAACTTCTGTCCATAGATATCAGTATTCATATGACCCGTGGTTTCCCACAGGTCAATGTGCTAATTACTTTTAAATTACTCCCAGTCATATCAAACAAAGTCCATGCGAATTTGTAAAACTAATGTAAGCTTCATAATCCAGTTTTCAAGGAATTTAAGAAATGAAAGACTTTTTATGGACTTGCACATGCCATACAATGAGTGCTCACCTGTAAATATTCCAAACTGCTACTGGCAGGTTGAGCAGTAAAATGAACCAGTGCATGGAGACCAACATCAGCATCGTGGAAAGACACTGACCAATCATTTCTGGAATGACCCACTGCACAGAACAGCACACAACACATACAAATCTATCAAACTGCAACAGATCAAACTCCACAAAAGTCAGTCTATTCAGAATGTGGAAGCTGTGTTTTCCCTTTGACACTAATCTGATACAAAACAACTCACTTTGTTCAGTTTGGAGCAGCAGGCTCTGGCATTGATGTAATCACATTCTAAATCCGATAGAGTGATAATCTGAGCAGCAAGTCAAGGTTTTATCAATCAGTCAGCAGATTAAAAACGTTTACATTAGAATCACATTTTATGTACACTGTCTGCTATTTTTACACACAAAAATGGTCCACTACAGCTGTTACTTAGATCATTATTCTCTTAACACACCTCTAACCAACTTTATTTACATTGAATGTGACATTGCAAGTTAAAATATTTCATCAGTAATATTCAGTTTATTATCAGGAAGAGGCCTCAAAGCAGCTATATAATCACCATAACCTCAGGAACTAGAGGTCAGCAGACACTTGATTTTCATAGACTGATATTAAATGTAATATAGAACAATAGTACTTAAGGGTTGCAAAAAGCCAATACTTCAACAGCTGATATCATCTCCATCCTACCCCTAAAATTAAAACTATCTTACTTTCCTACAAACATATCTGAATCACTGAACATCACATTTAAAGCATCCAGTAACATACCAGTATGAACAACAGCAGATAATTACACTGAACTTACCGTTTCCCACAAACGTTAATAATTTCAGTTGAAATACCTCTTAAAAAAAAAAAAATCTTCTCAAAGCCTCTAATCTTGATGTTGCTTACACGACTATCGGACAACTTCTGCTAATTGTAAGTTTGGAGTAATACAGAAAAATGTTTTCTATATGTAACACAGTACCGCATCCAATTAATATGTATCCTTATTAACTGCAAAGTCGCCAATAATTTTCCAGACTATGGTAAATCTGCAAAAGAAAAACGGGAAACCCCCAAAAGCTAATGTAAAGGTGTGTCGTCAAACTAGTAGATGTAAAAGTGAGTGAAACTGTCAAAGCTAACGTTGAAACACATTCATATATCTATGTTCTTTCGACAGGCCTATGCTAATTATGGTATTTTCGTGTAGCTGTCGGTTAGTTTAATGTTTCTGTTCGTGAGTTTTTTATTCTTTTAGTCACACCTTGTTATAAGTTGTTGTGAAGTAATTTACACTTGTAAGAAGGCGGCTAACCGGTTAGCTACAGCTAGGTACTTAGCATCGCTGTATTAGCTACTGTACAAATGACTGAGTAAGACCTTTCCTCCAATGAGCGACTCGTTCTAAAACAGAACACACAAACCATAGAGCAAACCTGTGAAAAGGATACAAAATAGACCGAGAGGAAAATCAGTGCACAGCAGTCGACAAGTGACAGAATGAACACTGCCGCTTCCATTTTTGGTCGTCTTCTTCTTCTACTACTGCGGCTACTTCTTCTTCGTTGAATTTTAGAAGCGCATTTACAACCAGCTTAGGGAAACATTACTGCCGCCTACTGGACTGCAATGTCGAGGAAGAGAATGGCAGAGAAAATGAAGCGACAGTCCTGATAGAAACGTACCTGTGGCGCAGTAAGTCACAAATCTTCGAGTTTGTTCAGATATCCCCCGATTTTCAACCAACATTCAGCATTTGCATTTTCCAGTTTTAGATTTCAAATTGAATTTTGATAACTATTTTCCAGGGCAGACTTTGAAAATTAAATCTCAAATGTCTTTTTCATTTTAATTAAGTTAAAGAATGAGCGGTCTTGAATAAGAAAATTAAAATGCAGACTGGATGATTGATTTCTCATTATATTTATGAGTCAAATAATGCAGCCACATTCTTAGAATGAAAAAGCGTATCTGCTAATGCATTTGAATTTTCCAGTTTTAGATTTCAAATTGAATTTTGATAACTATTTGCTGGGGCATGTTTAGAAAATTAAATCTCAATGTGTTTTTCTTTTTAATTATGTAAAAGAATGAGCAGTCTTGAATAAGAAAATGAAATTACAGACGATGATTGATTAATAATTTTATTGATGAGTCAAATCATGCGGTCATATTCTTAAAATGAAAAAGCATTTCTGCAATTGTATTTTAATTTAATTTATGATAACTAATTGCTTCCATAGTTTTTGGGAACATTTACAGAATACTGAAGATCATAACAGTTTATTATACCAGTTCTTGGGTGTAAACTACATTTAGCATCATTAAGTTGATTTTTGATTACATTCAACAGAGTCATACACTCGATTACAGTGAAATAATCTTTATGTTGTATAATTTGTACTTACAACAAGCCGAAGACAAATCATTAATCTTTGTAATGTGGTAGATAGGCAGCTAAATAAGAAGCATTAGGACAAGATCTCTGAAGACATCCTTCTGTTAAATGTTTAAGAGTTAGCTTTATGGTTAACTTGCATGACCTTTTTATAGTTGGCTGTCACGCTATTACTTTCCATAGCTCAAAAAGTCTATTTAC
>JAQQZY010000009.1:23710269-23721438 GCA_030068375.1 Ostorhinchus rueppellii | reverse complement strand
TACGCCGTGACGTACCAGTGGCCGTGGGGCCCTACGCTCTGAGCGTATAGAGCGTTTTGGGAAAACCGGCACTGATCATAAGAACATTAACTTATTATTAGTTGTAGTGCTGCCTGGGGCTGAAGTTCACCATGTGCACTCGTAGGTTGAATTTACAACCTATACTTGCACCAGTTTATGAGAAGCTTATAGTTACAATAAATACAAGAACCAGACATACTGCGCACACACTGCCTGACAAACCCACTTCCAAAATAAATCAGACACAAAATACTTATATGTTTAGCTGGATATGTAGAGACTATTCATATATTGTAGACTCATCCCCACTAGATTCTTTATGTAAATAAAGACATGGAATATCATTTTTCTTATTAGAAAAATAAACAGGCTTAATATTCTTTGTGGTGGAGGCATGATGCGCAAGACATGTCACGTAAAAACCTCTATAACTGTTATTAATATGTACTTAAATGTGACTTAAGTTGAATTCTAGCCACATATCATATCTGAATCTATTCACAGTCAAAAATAACTTCGTCCTGGGTATGTTTGCACTTGTGTGTACATACACTTTACTGGCTTGTTTTCAACTGTAAAAGGTATTACTCATATTTCACATTATTGTTTGTGAAAGAAAAATCTTCAGTGCATTTGTTTATACCCGCTTAATGGTATTTTAACTCTATTTACATTCAGCGACCGTGAAAGAAATGCTAACGCAGGAAAACAGGTGTGATGGAAAAACTGCTTCTGCTGAACAGTGACTCACTCTACTGTCAGTCATGAAGAAATGGGCAGGGCTGCAGGGGAGAATATGAGAATAGTAAACTATGAAGGAAGTAAGAAGGATTTTTTTTTTTTTCTTTTGCTTCACTGAAGATGTTTAAAAAGGTGAGTATCACTCTGCCGGAGGTGAAGCGATAAAAAGAGGCAAGTGTGAGAGGAATGAACAGAAAGCAGGGCACAACATGGCCCGTGTTGTTGCTGTTGTTTCCTTTGTACATGTGGGAATTAGACTTCTTTTTACCATGCTGGATTTAGGACAAGCGTCTGAAATGAACACAGGATCACTTGGTGCAACAGCCCCGGGAGACGTAATCATCGGAGGCCTCTTTCCTATTCATTTAACTGTGGAGGAAAACCCCAATCCCTTTGCACCTCGCCTTCAGAAATGCATCAGGTGAGTTCACTCCAACTAATGCAACATAAATAATCAGTGTTTTTAGTTTTCAGGGTATGCTGTGAAATATTTTGCCCTGAATCTTTAAAGTCAAAATGTCAAACTTGAATGAATAATGTGTCAATTTGCTCTCCAGACAAACAGCATAATGTTAAGTAATGTCATTGTCAGTGTTTCAATGAACTATAGAATGTATCACAACATTTTCTTCACAAATAGAATGTTGTATGAGATTAGAATAAAAACTGATCAGATTCAACTTTACAAAGTCCAGTTAAGGTTGTTGTAGGCCCAATATGATCTGAGATGGGCTGGACCAGTAAAATAATTATATAATAATATATAAATAATGTCAACTCCATACATTTGTCTATGTCTTAGAGTGAAAAAAGTGAAATTGCATTGTGAAAAACTTTGCATTTACAAACTATTCTTTAAAAAAAATGTGAATAACACAAAAAACTTTGAAAAAAAAAAGAAATTTATTAAGAAAAATAAGTGCAATTTTAACAATATTCTGTCTCAGTTAATCATTTATAAATATACATATAACTTACAGTGGATCTACAAACACACAAAACATTTAGAAACAGGCAGAAAATTGGTCAAATTACACCTAAGTTTCTTAAGACATTTCAGAATATTCACTTTTTTTGTTGAAGAATAGCGTACAAATGTAAACGCTTTCCTGTAATTTAGCTTTTTTTTTTTTTTTTTTTACAGAAAAACGAAGAGAAAACTGAGTGAGTTGTCATTATTTATAGGTTATTATGATAGTATTTTACTGGTGTGATCCACTTGAGATTGAATTGGGCTGAATGTGGAACCGAAACTAAAAAATGGTTTTAACGTCCTGGATTGGTAATATTCTAAATGTGGTAGTTGCATTTCACAAATTCATCCCACAGGCCAGATTGGACCCTTTGGTGGGCTGGATTTGGCCTGTGGGCTGCATGTTGACACCTGTGTTGTAGAATATCACAGCATAAAGATATTACTTGTACAATACAGTGCATTAAAAACAGTCCTGAACTCAATAGGAAAGAATTATTTACTGTTGTCAGTGCTTAGTAAAATTGCTCCTGGGAGTTTTTTGTACTTGGAGATACGGTTATTGGATCACATTTTTGGCTATTTAATCTAAACTAAACCCTACATATCATTAGCCTCGGAGCACAATTACCTACATCACATTTTTGGTCAAATTGTGATATCTGTGACTTTACTCTCCTAATGCTGCTGCTTCATTGTTTCACCATTGGCCCTAACTTAAAAAAAATGTGACTTGGCATAGTATACGGCAATGCTACGAGGTTAATAGTATGTTTGAAATGCAGCAGCGGAAGGTAACTGAAGCAAAATTTACAAGAGTATTTCCATGTTCTGTGGGTTTTATACACTACTGCATCTCAGAGGGAAATATTGGATATTTGTCTGACAGCTTTAGAACAACTGACAATTTTCATCTCCTTCCTGTGCAATGAAAACACATAGATTTTTTTTTTTTTTTTTACATAAATGTGATAAGCAGTAGGATGAAGTGTTCGCTTTATTAGCTGAAGGCGTTGGAAAATGCATCATCACCAAATTGTAAACAGACCTGTTTTCAGGAGCTCATGAACAAGTAACTTTTTAAAGATGTGTGGCTCTGACGGGACAGAAACACGACATACATGTGATGATAATAATGATTGTGATGCATTGCAGGTGATCAAAGTATGATAGTTATTGAATAGTTTAAATGAGCCCGGTCTTGAACATGTATAATGTTAAATGTAAAAGAAAAAAAAACAAACAAAGCACACGAATGAAGCAGTAACATGAACCAAAAACATCTGATACAAAACAAAAACAGGAACTTTTTTTATTTTGACTTTTTCAACTTTTACTATTTTGTTGGTGAGGCTTTGATAGTTTTGCTTAAATATTTACTTGTGGTGATTTAAGGCTGTACTTGAATCTGAAAAATTATTTTCCTGCTGATAACATTTGAAATGTTGATGAACCTGTGTCACCCCCAGCATGAAAAAATGTTTCATCATTTTTTGTAACTTAATAGTTGTGTCCTATTTTTATTTTTTATCCTAGCAAATGGTACATATTGCTAGCATTGGAAGATTTTATTGAAATGTCCACTATCAGTCTGCTTATCAGTGCAGTTCTTTATGTCTTTACTCATTCCCTTTTTGACTTCAGAAAAAAAAAATCACTATCAGCACAACTATTACTATGAATACTGCAACTTTTGTACTGTCTATGAGCCTTAACATGGTGTGAAAAAAAAAGTCATTCTTGTTGACAAATGTCATTGTTTCGCT
Source organism: Ostorhinchus rueppellii (assembly GCA_030068375.1). Lineage (NCBI taxonomy): Eukaryota > Metazoa > Chordata > Actinopteri > Kurtiformes > Apogonidae > Ostorhinchus > Ostorhinchus rueppellii. The sequence continues at coordinate 23,717,937 of JAQQZY010000009.1, read as the reverse complement.
GACATCAGACTGATTGATTGTGATGAACTGGTTCAGGATTCCCACCCTACAGACTGAACCTCAAGGCCATTAATATTCACATTTTATGAGTTAGATTAATAAATAAATAAGAATTCATTCATAATACATGATCAGTAGTGAACTACTACTAGATTAGATTAGATTAGATTCTAATTATTAGATTCTAATTATTAGATTCTAATTAGATTAGATTAGATTGGATTGGATTAGATTAGATTAGATTAGATTAGATTAGATTAGATTAGATTAGATTAGATTAGATTAGATTAGATTAGATTAGATTGAATATGATCCTATCTATCTGATCCTATCGGCTGATCCTCCTCAATTGGATTGGATCAAAGATTATTGATCCTTTAGGCAGAGCCCTCAGTAAATCGAGGTTCTAATTATTATTAACTGTTGCTACTTTCATTATTTATTACTACTAGTCAGAGTTGGGTAATCCCAGGTTCATCAAGTCAGATTCCTGCCACATATTGGTTCCAACCTGTTCACTGAACCAGCCAATTTTGATGAGCACAACTCCTCATCCAGGTAGATGGGATAATTAGAGGAATCACCTGTGTTCAGTGAATGGGTTAAGACCAATATGTGGCAGGAATTTGACTTGATGAACCTGGGATTACCCACCTCTGCTACTAGTATTTCTAATATGCAATTTCCTGCTTTTACAACATTTTTTTTAGTTATTTTTGTTATTTTCCTTTTTTTAATCTTTTAATTCCTCTTGTATTTGAACATACATTACAGTGCTACTGCTGGAACCTTAACTTTAGTTTTATTTAATCTAATCTAATCTAATCTAATCTAATCTAATCTAATCTAATCTAATCTCATACAATCTAATCTAACATGCACCAACAGTCCTTTATGTATCTGTTTTATCTGTCCAGTGATGTGTGAACAGTAGATGGATGATGACTGTTAACACTGTCCTGTCCAGGTTAGAACATCGACGCCTGGTCAAGGCACTGGTTATGATCAACGCCATAGAGACGGTGAATAAATCCCCTCTTCTGGCTGATGCTAACGTTACTCTGGGCTACTTGATCATGGACTCCTGCTCCGATGTCAGCACCGCTCTGAGAGCCACAGCAAAGTTCACTAATCAGACAGACTGCCACACTGACAACAACAACACGTCTGCACAAACGCCACCGGTCATGGCTGTGATCGGAGCCGCTCACTCTGAGATGTCCATCGCCGTCGCCAGACTACTGACCCTCAAGATGATTCCTCAAGTAAGCAGTGAGACAAAAACCGTCATCTGACACATGACCAGATGTAATAAAAGTTTCAACATCTTAAAAATGAGGCATCATAGGTCTACACTCTACAGGAACATCGACCATTTCATCCATTAACAGTGCAAGTTGAAATGTGACTAAGTGTGAAAATATGTTGGTTTTTTTCCCTTTTTTTTTCTCACGCTGATGGACACATTAATTTTTATGTGCCATGATATGTGCCTGTATATGGTCATAGTGGGTGAAAGCCAAGAAAGATGCTGGCATTAAATAGCATTAGAGGCTAACCTGAATGGGTGGTATTTATGACAGATACTGTAGTCAACCACCGAAGGGAAATGTAGATGATTTGGGTTTCACTTTAGTGGAGCTGTCACAATGTCCAGATATATANNNGTGTGAATGTGAGAGTGATTGTTCATCTCTATATGTCAGTCCTGTGATGAACTGGCGACTTGTCCAGGGTGTACCCCACCTTCACCCTTATGTAAGTAGCTGGAATAGGCTCCAAGTGACCCTAGTGAGGATAAAGTGAGTTCAGAAGATGGATGTATGGATGGATGGATGGATGGATGGATGGATGGATGGATGGATGGATGGATGGATGGTCGGTGGGTCGGTCCCACCAGCTGCTAATACACACAGTTCCTGGTTCTAGACCTATAAAGTGTTGCTTCCAAAGAGTCCATCGTTGTGACTGTCAAAATGCAGAAATAGTCTGAGATTAGGATCCAAAAAAGGGTTTGGAACTGCCTTAGTGAACATGGATTATTTGATGACGTCACTGCCCTAACCATACATTATGTGACTCCTTAACAGACTAAGAAATAAAACTATAACTCCTTTTCTTTTCCTTCAGATCAGTTATTCATCAACGGCCGTCAGTCTAAGTGATAAAAACCGGTTTCCTGCCTTCCTGAGGACCATTCCCAATGACATGTATCAGACAGCTGCTATGGTCAAACTCCTCAAAAATCATGGATGGAACTGGGTGGGATTCGTTTTCACAGATGGAGATTATGGCAAATCAGCCCTTGATAACTTTGTGTCTCAGGCCTCTGAACAGGGGATCTGTGTGGCCTTCAAATCCAAACTACCTGGATCTTTAACCGGTCAAGACATCGACTCTGCCATCAGTCTGGCTGCTGGAACCATCTACAACAATCCTAAAGTCAAAGTGATTGTGTCATTCAGCAAGTCGAATCACATGGAAATGTTGTTCCAGGAGCTGAACAGGCAGACGCTGGCAGCAGGAGATAACATAACGGCAATGAAGCGGGTTTGGATCGCCAGTGACAGCTGGTCCTTCTCAAGCTTTGTGGGAAGAGATTTAAACCTGGAGGACATTGGACACATTGTGGGCTTCTCTTTCAAAAGTGGAGACCTATCGTCGTTCAGCCACTACCTAAACAAACTGGAAGCATTCGGACCCAGATACACAAACAATAACCCTTTCCTGCAGGAGCTCTCCATGCAGGGGAACAAGACTGAAAGCGCATGGTCTGAAGCTGTGGCGTCCCTGAGAAATCACACCGATGCCGACATGGTGTTCAGCATTGAGATGGCTGTCAGTGCTGTTGCTCAGGCTGTGGCATCTTTGTGCCAGAGTGAAGACTGTAAAACCCCAGGCTCACTTCAACCCTGGAAGGTATTCACACGACTGCTACAGTCAGATCCTCAAAAATCATGGATGGAGCTTTAGTGAGGCAATTACTGTACACTGGTTTAATTTCAGGTTGAGGAAAAAGGTTTAGGGTAACAGGCAGTTAGGCTCAGGATTAGGTTTTGGCTGTCTTTATTGTCACTGTAAACAGGATACGTCCAAATAATGAGCTTAAACACAGGCTTTAAACAAGCAGCTACCTCTTTGTCCCACCTGTAGACTATCAATAATGATGTCTTAAATTAACCGTTAAAAACCTTAAATAGCATATGTGTCGAGGGAATCACACAAAATCCAGAAAGAGCTGACTGCTGCAGTTTGGCATACTTATGTATTTATGGTCAAGGAAGACAGTAGCAAAAATGGCAAGTTGATGGGACCAACATTTTGGGAGATATTAGTAATTTTGGAATACAATAGCCTTACAATCATGTTGCTATGGCCACAGTGCTTAGGTGGTGACTGCAACAACATAAAAACTACCACATTTAGGTCTTTGAGGTTTAATGACCATGATTTTAGTAAAAAATCTACACCAAACAAGTATCAATGACTATGTTTGCCTGGACAAAATATTCCAGTTTTTACCCCTCCTTTAAAAAAGATACATGAGGTCTCATGTGTTATTCAATTTTTCTGTTACATTTAAAATTATTACACAAAGCAGTAACTGGAAAATGAGAAAATCCTTTATAAGATTAATTCATCATGTTTTTAACCATCTGAATGTATATGAATTTCACTTTATTTTATCTTTATTGTCATCTTAAATTGAATACACGTACCAAAAGCAGAGTTATATTATCAAAGAATCAGCAGGTTCATAAGATGTATATTAAAATAACATCACATCACCTGTAATTTCTAGAGAGGATACTCAACTTTGGATTTTGGCTCCTAAACTCAATGTTTTGTATCTTTGCAGTTGCTAAGAGTCCTGAGGATGCAGGAATTTGAAAAAGAAGGGAAGAAATATAGGTTTGACAGTAGTGGTGACATTAACCTGGGCTACAACATGACAATATGGAGGTCACACAATGGAAATATCCACGTGCACGACGTCGTGGCCGAGTATCACCCGCACAACAACAGCTTCTCATACACCAAACACAGCTCCAGCACACAGCTGAAGGAGCTGCAGGTAGGCCCTCATGCACACACAGCACGGCCTGTTGACTGAAAACATGACATTAAAGCTCACGTAGTCAAACCTAGACAAAGACGCCGCTTGAGTTTAGCGTAAAACACTGTACAAAAAGTAAACAACATGGGAATTCACAATTTTAGACGTGAAAATACTTCAGTAATGTCAAAAAGTAAAGTGTTTTTTGTTCCCTCAGCACATCACCTCTAAATGCTCCAATAGCTGCCTCCCTGGAGAGTTTAAGAAAACAGCAGAGGGCCAACACACCTGCTGTTATGAATGCATCAACTGTACCGAGAACTACTACTCTAACAACACAGGCAAGACCCTCCTTTATTTATCTACTTTACTTCAGTACTGGATTCACGTTCACCATATCCCTAAGAATCAGGTCCATTTTAAGCTTAACCTGGTCATGTTTCAGGCAGCTCTTTGTCAGTGGTGGGAGTACTTTCACTCATGCATTATATAAGTATGAAAATGAGATCCTCAATTTAACCCATAAAGACCCAAACATCCACTTTTGACTTCAATCATCTGCTGATCTCAAGTGTTTAATATCTGTTGATCCACTAATCCTATTATGACATGTAAATAATTGGTGTAAAATACAGTTTGTCATCTTTTCATGGTCATCAGATATGACCCATTTGGACGTTCAGAGGCTCCGTGGTTACCGTGGAAACATTGTCATCTTCTACAACATTAATTCACCAGTAAAACCCATGGAGTTTGATCCATGACAGTGGATGGACACACTAGGTTCATGTTCAGTTAAGGATATATTTTCTGCAAAACTCACATTTTCTTCATTTTTTTCCTGTTTTGATATAAAATAACCTTTGAATTAACTCTGAGTTTTCATGAATATCAAAATCAAATGTAGGAAATTCAATAAAATAAAGGAAAATACGTGATTTACAGTGAAAAATGCCATATAATATAAAGGATAATATTATAATAAATGGTAATAAATCACTTGAGAAAAGGTTAAAGAGCAAGAAAAAGTAGCACTGGGTCTTTATGGGTTAATCTGCTCGAACACGTGGACATTAATGTACTAATTAAACCCTGATCAATATAAAAAATCTCCCTCAGTAAAGGAAATGTTCTTTTGGTTTACATTATTTTAGCATTACAGCACAGCGTTAACTTGATTTAATCTTCATGGCACCTGTTCTTATGGACTCTGGTGCATGGTCTTTGTCCTGCTTTCATTTACTCTGTGTCAAATTTTTGTGAAAGTTCACTGTTTCTGATATAATAATATAATAACCCTCAAATTTAATATAAGGTTTTATCCACATCGACATGATCAGAGAAATAAAATTAGGAAATACCTGATTTGCACTGAAAACCACAAAATACAGAACAAAAATTTACAATAAATGGTGCAAAATAACTTATGGAAAGTTAAATACAGAGAAAAAATTAATATGGAAAGAGCCTGAAAAGTTCAAATTTTGAAACTCTACACATTTGCAGACATTTGGCTGAAATTTAGTGTAGAGGGTATGTAAAGCTGCATAAAACTTAAAAAAAAAACCCCAACATCAATCAGCCAAAAGGCAGATTTCACAGTTACACAGCAAATTAGAAATAAACTTACAAGGTTGATCATTTAATAGTTACATCAGCAAAGAGTTATTTGTTTGCAGGCATGCTAACAGTCGAATATTGATGTGGAGTGTCGTTGTGTTCTTTGTCTCCTTCAGATATGGACCAGTGTCTGAGCTGTGACTCCAACACAGAGTGGGCCCCTGAGGGCAGCTCCAGCTGTAACCCCAAACTCCTGCTCTACTTCTCCTGGCGGGACGGCTTCGCTGTGGTGCTGGTGTCGCTTGCCGGGCTGGGCATCCTCCTCACTCTCCTGCTGTCGGTCCTTTTTCTCTATCAGCGTAACACTCCTGTGGTGAAGGCTGCCGGGGGGCCGCTGAGCCAAGTCATCCTGTTCTCCCTGGCTGTCAGCTTCGTTAGCGCCGTGCTGTTTGTTGGGCGACCCAGCAGCTTCCAGTGTAAGTGTCGGCAGGTGCTCTTCGGCATTAGCTTCACATTGTGCGTGTCCTGCATCCTGGTCAAGACCCTGCAGATCCTGCTGGCCTTCCAGTTCAACCCTGAGCTGCAGGAGGCCCTGAAGAAGCTCTACCAACCATATGCCATCATCTTTGTCTGCGTGGCGCTGCAGGTCGCTACCTGCATCTGCTGGCTGGTCCTCAAAAGCCCTTACAACCGCACCATCAGTAATCCAACCACGCTGCTGGAAAACTGTCATGAAGGTTCATATTTGGCTTTTGGAGTCATGCTCGGCTACATTGCTGTCCTCGCTTTTGTGTGTTTCATCTGTGCTTTTAAAGGCCGCAAACTGCCAAACCAGTACAATGAGGCCAAGTTCATCACCTTCAGCATGCTCCTCTACCTCATCTCCTGGCTGCTCTTTGTTCCTATTTACGTCACCACCTCAGGAGTTTACCTGCCCGCAGTGGAGATGGTGGTCATCCTCATCTCCAACTATGGCATCCTCAGCTGCCACTTCTTCCCAAAATGTTATGTGATGCTGTTGAAAAAAGAAAAAAACACAAAGAGAGCCTTCAGGGAGACTCTGTATGAATACTCACATAAATCTATAAGCTCAATCACAATGTCACAGAGTTCAGGGTCTGAACTACAGAGCGGCAGTCCACAGACCATCACCGCCAACAACAGTGTTACATCCTTCTCTGTGATCCAGGCTGATCCTCCTCAAACCACAGTGGTGATGGATTACATGGACATAACCAAGTGCACAAGTCTGCACCAAGGTTCAACCATGAGACGAAAATGTCTGAGAAGAAGCACCAGCATCTGAGCTAATTATTTAAATGAGGGTAATAAATGTTGAATTGTACATTTGTTTTTGTTTTTTGTTTTTTTTAAATAAAAATTATACATCTACATGTGTATTTGTGATTTAGTGGTCCTCAGTAAAAAAAACTGAACTTTGAACTCATTTACATTGAAGCAAGATAATTATAGCAATGAGGCCTAATAAGGAAACAATAACAAGACTGTACCTCATATATTAATAACAGCAAATCAATGAACAGAAATTACCTGCTGTTCAAACTGCACAACACTGGGAAGGATTATGCATAAAAAGAGAATTTTATCTCACATAGTGTATAGTCACACTATTACACTGGAAAAAATCTAAATCTTACCCAGTGTATTTTTCACATTTCTAGTCAAAATATCTCAGACTTAAAATAAGACATAATCACCTAAAGAGTAACTTTTCAGTGAGATATAAGAAGTTATTTTTAGATAATAGATCTTGAAAATCTTTTGTCAATTTCAATTATTTCAATCAATTTTAATTCAAGCAAAAAACATTTTGTGTTATTATTAATTCTTATCTTATTTTTAGAGGGGGCACTTTTTCCAGTGTAATAAACACCACTACACACCAATAAATATACCCAATTAAAGTTCTTCTACACTTTTCACAGCAACCCAAGATGAAATGACATGATGAGCACAAGGCAAGGCAAGTTTATTTGTATAGCACATTTCATGTACAGGACAATTCAAAGTGCTTTACATAAAACATAAAA
>JAQQZY010000009.1:23686580-23701062 GCA_030068375.1 Ostorhinchus rueppellii | reverse complement strand
ATTTTGGTGGTGATCCGTACATTCAGTGCCATCTAGTGGATGAAAGTACAAACACTGCCTTGGCGGAGGTCTGCACTTTCCGAGTGCTTCTCTAGTTATAACTTAGACACAGTGGATCTACAAATACACAAAACATTTAGTAACAGACAGAATATTGTTAAAATTGCACTTACTTTTCTTAAGACATTTCAGGTCCTTTATATTTGTTCAGGGGCGACACGGTGGTGCAGTGGTTTGCACTCGTGCCTCACAACAAGAAGGTCCTGGGTTCAATTCCCCCTCTGTGTGGAGTTTGCATGTTCTCCCCGTGTCTGCGTAGGTTTTCTCCGGGTTTCCTCCCACAATCCAAAGACACGCACCGATAGGTTAATCTAAATTACCCATAGGTGTGAATGTGAGAGTGATTGTTTGTCTCTATATGTCAGCCGTGTGATGAACAGGTGACTTGTCCAGGGTGTACCCCGGCTTCGCCCTTAAGTAGCTGGGAAATAAAAAAATTAACTTGTTTGTGTAAGTCCCTGTAAAACTTGATCTGTATGAGGTACCAAATATACCACAAGACATGGCTTCGTGAAAGTTATATAACCCATAACGACTATGTAACTACAGGAAATACTGATACCTGTTGAATTTATTTGGACTTGACGTCATAATGAAGGATAAGAACAACACTTTGATGTAGCGTGACAAATGTTTATCCTTCTCTGGTAGCAAATATTATTTTAAGTTGAGGAAATGTATTAAAGGTCACATCACATTTAGTGTCATTTATTATAATGAAAGAGCTTTCAGGTGACATTTGATGAAACGCTGATCAACATGATGAAGTTCTCTGAATTTTAATCATGATAGAAACTAAAAGCACCAAGGAGCAGAAGGACTCGAGAACTAGTGGTAAAATTTAAATTATTAAAAAAAAAAAAAAGCCTGAGAATCACTAATAGACTCATGAGCTTGTGAGGTTTTTAGAGGAGCTCCAGAGACCGACAGTGATGATGCATGAGGTTTGTATCCAACAGAACTGTTTATTAATTCTTGTTACACAATATTAAGTGTGCATCCTACACAGAGGAGGCAGGCAGCCAGTGTAATGAAGCACTGGGACTTCACAAGGACTGCGGCTGCATACAGTATTTCACCGCTCCAGTTCTAACATGGAAGTTCTACTGAGAGCCACAAGAACACAGCGAAAAAAAAAAAAAAAAAAGTCCCCCCCCCAAAAAAACACTACCAAAAACCATTTAAAAAAAAAAAAAAAAAAAAGATATACAATCATACAAACCACAACTATTAGAAGACTATACATGATTTATGTGCTTGATTGATGTAATATTCTGCATTACATTTTCTATTTCACATAAATCTAGATTCATTTCATGTTTGGTTGCCAACCCATTGCTGTCCTCACATGTGCAGGTATTGAAAACAAGATGAGAGGCTAAAGAAAACAAAGTGCTTCCAAATGAAGAAGATTTCACCCGCACACAAGAGCCTCCTTGAATTAAAACAGAAAAAAAAATGGAGGATGCATAAGAGGAGAAGCAGAGATGGACTGGAATAACACCAACTGCATAATCAGCCACAAACTACAACTGCATATCCCACCTTCTCCTTCTCACAGCCTGTTAAATACTTTCCTCCCATTTCCTTACCTGTATATATAATATACAAACCCCTCCGATTTAGTCAACAAGTCCCATCATGTCAAGGAAAATGATTGCAAGCAGAAAAACATAATTTAAAGATATAATCATGTTGCTAATTCAAGGTAACTAAAACAAAAGAAGTTGCACACACTGCATCATGTATCATGACAGCACCTGTCTTGCCCTGATACTGCTTTTAGAAATAAGCACAAATAAGCAGCAAAAATGACTGAACCATCAACACTGTTATAGATTCATCAATTCAACAGTCATGAGAATAAAATGTTAGTGTACACTTCTGCAAACCATAGGTATCTAGAATTTCAACATCTCTGAACCAAAAATAATTTCATATCAACGTTTCTAGGTATGTCTATATCAACATTAAAGTGTTAAAAATGTTCATATTTAGTATTTAACCAATTTTTAAAGTTAGATTGAAGCAGTTTAGTCTGAAAAAAAGTGATCATAGCCAATGTGATGTGGTCTTAAAGGCTTGACGTAGCATTTTGGTCAGCATCAACTTTGTTTTTGGAACCAGAAGTGATCATACTTTGACAAAAATGCAGAGTTTGGGAAGGCCAAGGGCCAGTTGTAAGCCAACGCTAATGCATTTGTACCTACCTTACTACAACTAGTCAAACTGTCCATCAGGAAAAAGTAAAATGTAACTAAATTACAAAACAGATGCTTTGAAACAGCCAAGTAAAATGACTTCTGCAAAAATTACTCAATGCAAATCTGTGTGGTTCTGGAGACATCTAGTGGTCATCAATGGTATTACACTTTAACATAATTCATTAGTTTCACTGTTGTTGCAACTAAGCTAAAACTGTATCCATAAAGAAGCATTTAATGATTTAATGGATAGTTTTAGGCAGCAAAAGTACAAAATACTGAGCTCCTTGCCAATTTATTGACGCTTCAAAGTTACCGGTAACAAGTATTACAGTTTAGCCAGTGTTAGGAATGCCAATATCCACTTATAGATTTGAAATTACTAAATTGACAAATATGTAAATGTCATTAGACATGTATAATTCCCCCTTTTTTTTTTTAATAAAAATTTAATTCATAGGTCTGTATTGTTAGAATTAGGTTTGACAGAGACTAGGTTCAAATGCAAATATTTAGACATCAGCATGATAAGGTTTATGCTCTGAAAGTACTTTGTGACTGTTAGGACAAAATACCAACATCTGGATGCATTTGTTAACATTTACACCACACCTTGTCTTTATCTTAACCCAAACCAAAGTACATTCCTTGCCCAAAACCCAAAAACCCGGAATTTATAAACCCACCATGAGATGTAAAATAAAATCTCTGGGAAATGACTTGGTTTAAACACCAAAATGCTGACAAACAGGAAGTGGGAAATGCCGATATGAAAGGAATTTGCCGAGATCATACGTATCGGTGGTTTGCAAAATGCACAATAGTAACCACTTTTTCCAGTGACTGGATTGGCCAAACCATGGCCTGCTGACTGGTTATTTAATCCAGGAAGCAGGCGACTTCAGTCACAGCTGAAGGTGCAAAAAGAAAAAGAACAGCTCCTCCAAAGCTCTCAGAAGAGAAATAAATAAAGTCCCACCCCTGAATCTCCAGAAAGTCATCAACACGAAAGGAAAAAGAACCCAGAGAGTACGACATGCAGCTGCTTCAGACGTGTTGTATTTACACCCATAACTGTCTGCAACAAACACCAACATCAGTCTGCAGCTCTCTGTTCATTCAGGGCTTCCCTCTCCATCCGTCTGTTACCTTTCCATTCTCTGAAGACTGAAGAGGTAGATTCACATTCGAAAACAGATATGGATGCTGATTTGGAGACACCGACTTCTATGTGTAACACAAATATCATCGTTTAGCAAGAGAGAAATTGGATCACAGAAAGTCAAAGGAGTATTTTTTTTTGTAGAGATAAAGAAAAAAAAACATGGACTCTTCTTTCTTTCATGTGAACAAAAGTAGGCTTTCCACGGCCAAGTCCTTGATTCAGGCTCTGAATATGCCCAACAGCGACAGGAGCCGCTTTCACCTCCGTATTCACAAATCTGTTGTGTTTGTGTTGCTGTGATGGCGTAGTAAGTGCAGGTGTAGGGAGGAACTGGTAGAGCGAGCCCAGGATAGACCAGGCGAGGGCCCCACGGTCTGAGTTGGCCCCTGAAGAGGCTGCGGTCTCTGTGGGGGTTTCTAGAGCCCAGGAAGAAACAAAGTGGAGTTTTGGATGTGTGAGAGGAAGGGTTAGAGCTGGAACCCCTCCATGGGTCCCTCTTGCTGCTGGAAGATGAACTGACCCTGGCTCTGGTCCACCTGCGGCGCCAGACTAGAGTCCTCCTCCTCCACGCCAAAGTAGTGTTCTATCAGGTCGAAGGCTTTCTGATAGATCTCCTGGTTCTCGTGGCTCTGCAGGAACTCAATCTTATCCAGACCTAGAGGGAGTAAAGACACAAAGAATTAAAGAAATCTACTGTAACAAATTTGGTTCAGTTACGAGTCATATGACCAGGAATGAATCTTCTGTCTCGGCACTGGCAGCATTGTGCAAGTAGGCCTTTAGATCTCTAGAAATCAGAACCAGATAATCTGACACTGCTTTTACAACAGATGTTGCACAAATGGAACCAGCTTCCTGATTAGCAAGTTTACATGGACAGAAAAATAGTCCAGCACGGGTCTCATGTAAACGGCATAGTCCACCAGGATATCCTGAAGGAGGCCTCTTTCTGAATGGAACATTTCTAAATTAAAACAGTTTTACAGCCTATTCGTAATATTCATCTCATTTGGGATTTCAGCACAGGCTATGACACACTGATCCAATATACCTTCAGCTGGAACAGAGACACATATCAGATAAAAAAATACATTTCTAGTAGGAAGGAGAAATACTAACTCATCTAAGTCACAGAGACAGTTTAGTGTTACATCGAGGTCTCTAAAAAGTCAGCATCAGCAATACGATGTACCCAATTTTCCAGTCTAAATTAAAACACCCCTTTCTCGCTTAAATCATTCATCCTCAAATGAAAACTGGAAAAAAAAAACAAAACAAAAAAAAAAACTCAGTCTGAAAATGTAATACCTCATGGATTCCCTGGTGAGGTGGTAAGAACTTTTCTAAAAGATTCCTGAATATTTTAAAACATTCAGTGAAAGTTGCAGATCCTTTAGTGCCGTTACCACTATGGGTGCAAAAAATGGCTCACAGAGGAAAAAAAAAAATGTCTGATGCATAAATGACTCAGGATTTCTGGTTTTTCTGTACTTATACAATCTAGACCAGGTCTTTTGAACCAAACACTACGATGTGTGGTAAAGACGTAGCTGCCATCAGTGTTGGCATTAGTGACTGACGTAAGTGTTGTGGATCGGGGTCATACCGTAAGCTTCCTCGATGAGGGCGCAGTACGGGTTGATGCCTGTTCCGTTCTGTTTGGCCTCCTGCTCTCCCAGTCTGAGGATGTTCTCCAGACCATTCAGGGAAACCTGGACGATCTTTGAATCCATTACTGTCAGCAGATCACACATGGGCTTGATGGCATTAAGAGACACCAGGTACCTGTGGACAAAAATCAGACCAAGAACTTAAATTATATTTATGCAGGGTGCTTGCTCTCAATCCAAAAACAAATTCATGATTTTTTAAAAAATTGCTATTTTTTCCTCCAGACCTTGACTTTATGTACTTCTATAGTTTCTTGGCTACTTTTTTCGGTGGGACTGTACCTGCTCTGTGTCATAGAAAAGTTAATTTTAATAAACATATGAATGAATGCATAATTCACAGTAAATTATGTTTTACTAACAGAAATGTTTTACATATGAAAATCAAAAAAGTGCATGAATACCACACAAACAAGTTTCACTAGAATAATTCTGGTACTGACCGGTTAGTGAAATCATATCAAGTTCTTTAAATATGCTTTCCTCATTTCTTTCTTATCGTACAAGATTATGTGACTTTGAGCATACTCTAAACTTCAACTACCAGAGAAACTGTTTCTCATTCTTTATAAAGACTTTCAGATGAAAAGTCTGGGAAACAGTGTTTCAAAATTCCATACTTTTTAAGACTTTCAAGACCTGCATAAGAACCCTGTATTTCAGAGAGAATTACACAATGAACAAGTCACAATATCTATCAGTTCAATTAATCAGCAAGTGACATACTTGATCTGTGCTGGTGTTCCTCCAGAGGTGGCGTTAGTGATCGCCCACGCTGCCTCCTTCCTCGTGCGAAATTCAGCCTTCTGAAGGATCTCGATGAGCACAGGGAAGATGTTGGCATCAATCACATTCTGACAAGGAAAAAAGTATCAACTGTAACCTCTTGCCTACATTTGACAGACTCATGAACAATAGATCATACTTTTTTTTTTTTTTTTTTACCTGAATCTGAGCTCTGTTTCCTGCTGTAATGTTGGATACAGTCCAGCATGCCTCCTTTTTGATAGACTCCTTGGGACTGCTGAGGAGGTGTAGTAAACATGGCAGTGCTGAACAATTCAAGATTACCTGCAAAAAAAAAAAAAAAAAAAAACCAAATGTAATATTTTGTATGACATTAAGGAATGAATAAATGGGAAAAGTGAGAGTTAAGGAGACTCTACCTGTGTCTGGATGTCATCTCCAGTCACAATGTTACCCACTGCACGTAAAGCAGGAGAAACCACCTTATAGTCACTGTGCCTGTTAAATTAAATATAACGAGAATTTATCAGTAGCATACTCAAAAAAACATTATTCAATTCAAGCCCAAGTGACCACAGGAAAAGATCACACATTCTTTAATGGTAAACACCTGACTAGTAGTAACAGTGAAACCATGTTCCAAACGTTTTTGAATTTACGCTTAACGCTGATGCTCTAAAAATCTGCATTTACTGTTCATATTAGTTTATGTATGTCCATTTCACTGTAGCCAGAGCTGCTCTGCTCAGACCTTTGTTGGTGGCTTTTTTCTTGTTTTTGGGCATGTGTCAAAGTATTTGCACAAAACATCTGCCCTCATGCTATAGTTACAAAAAAAAATTAAAATAAAAATCAAGTGACCACATGGCAGAAATTGATTAAAAAGTGTCAAACATCCTTCAGCACATATGACCAAGAGCAGAATACCGGAATGGAAGGACAACATGAATGGAAGACAACATGGATGTAAACTTTCAGATTGTTATTTGTTAAACACAAGCTTGATTAAAAATAAAGTTGTTCCCTGAAGAGAAGTGATGGGTTAAAAAAGGAAAAAAAAAAAAAAGAATTCTGATGCATCTGCAGGTGACCAGTGTGTCTTTAAAAAAAAAAAAAATTTATATATATATATATATATATTTTGTCTGTGTTCCATCATTTACAGTATGATCATAATCCCGCCCCCACAGGAACACTGGACCTAGTATCTTCTTTGCCCATTATCATTATAAAACACAGCCTGATAATTTGGAATCAGCTTGTTCCCACAACAGCAGATTCTTACATGAGCAGCTCCACCAGTCTGCGGCAAACACCAGAGTCGATCACCGTCTGGATCTTTTCATTGGGGCCATCAGACAGGTAGGACAGAGCCCAACATGCATCAGCCAGAACATCTGGATCACTGCTGAACAGAAGCCTGGACAGCACACTGAGACAGGGAGAGACCTGAGGACAGCACAGATGACACAGGGAGTGATTAATAATAGCAGCAGACCTGATACCAAGTCATGTATATCAGTATTGTGAAGGACAACTGGACTAACCTTGGTAAAATCTGGCGGTGGGTTCTTTCCTCTGCACAGGTTGGACAGAGCCCACACTGCATTGCGTGTTGTGGTGAGACGGTTGGACTTGGCAAGCAGCCTGAAAGTGGGATTTGTTTGTTTTCATGTGAGGTTTCATTTGAAGTAAAACATATCAGACAGAAGGAGGTCGACACTTACTGTTGCAGAGAGGGTAGGATGCCACAGTTGAGCACGTAGTCTCTGCACTCAGCGTTATCTCCAGCTATGTTCCCCAGCGCCCACACCGCCTGAAAGAGTACACACAGCGATGACTTCTGGCATTTCAACAAGGAAAATACACAAATACACTGTTATGGCAATAATTTTACAGAAACTTGGAACTGACATCCAAAAGGTTTATCTCTCAAGGAATCGCACAGCATAACATTTCAGGGTTCAAGTTAAACTTAAGATTTCCTAAGGCCTTTTTAAGACATTATGGCTGTGATTTAAAGCCTGAGAAGTTGCAAATAAATCAGAAAATTTACCAGATATTTAGTGATGTCCCTACAGCTATGGTGGTGGCATAAAATCCTGCATCCTCTTTGTTTGAGATCAAGACAAGATCAATCTTCATGCAAGACCAAGCTCAAATATTAAAAAAACTAGTAATCACAACAACTCTTTCCCTTTCCCCAACAAACTTAACATAACAGTACAATAGTAAAAGTTACAGTGGTGGCTAATGTACTCACTTGTTCCTGGACGTCCTCATACTCAGAGTTGAGCAGTTCGATGAAGATGGGAACAGCTCCAGTTTCTATCACCACCTTGGTGTGCAGGAAGGTACCTGAGGCGATGTTGGTTAGTGCCCAGGCCGCTTCGAACTGTGGAAACGAACCAATGGCATTTAAGTCTAAAATTTCTTCATTCAACCATAGAATTATCGTTTTCGCTTCACTATCAATCAGGTGATGGTTGGTCCTAAAGCAAAAAATGTGGTAAAAACATCCGTTATTACATCAAGTTATTTACAGTGATCAAAAACAATAGTTTAAATAAATGAAGGTCCACAACAGCACCTGCAGTTTAATCCTTCAGAAAATACTGAGTCTGGAGAGTAAAAATACTGAAAGGTCTCCACATTTCTATAACACTAATAACAAAAACAGGTGGCTAACTGTGATCAAGTAGATTAATGCTGCATTTTATAAACAAAAACAGCTCAACGTGCCATTTTCTGTTTTAAAACCTTTTTGAGGCTTCCAACTTCGATGATGAACCAGAGACAACAATTTGGTATACATCGTGAAATAATAATTATTAAAAAACAAACAAACATTTAAATAATGTTACTACCTCTCTAAACAGGTATACTGGTGTTCAGTCAGCTGTCTTTCAGCTGGGAGTCTGACCAGCCTCATTCCTTTACTGAAGCCTCATGAAACTGCTGATATTTAATGATTTATTTGGTGGTTTGTCACTTCTGTAGTGCATTAAAAATGTGGGGACACAACAACACAGGCTAGACGACTGTTCTTTTTTCCCCAGAAAACTTTGGCATGTTTCAGAGTCTTAAGAGCTTCAGTTCCACATAAGAAAAGAATGTATGGTAGCCAGAGAAAAAAAAAAAAATCTTACATATAGCATGTGCTTCAACAGCTACCCCCCCCCCCCCCCGCAGTTCTTTAAGCCAGTATATACTTTCAGACTTTCCTTTTAAGAGTACTATATCATTCTCTTTCACAAAGATGAACCTGAATTACTCATTAATCCCATCCACCTTGGAGACATGCCTCTCTGCATCTTTCCGACTTCCAACAGCATGATTCTCAGCAATTTTGAGGATCCTGCTGTGGATACCAAAATACAATAAAGCAGGTGCAAAGTTACAATTTAAGAAATTCTGCTGGAGTGACAGAGCAAACAACTTAACTAGTAGGTACAAGTTATTCTTGGTTGGACCATCTGATGGGGGGCTGTTGGGCTTTGCCAACCTCACACTCTGAAAACAAGATGTCTTAAGTGACAGCAGCAATGTGCCAACACCCTCCACACAGCGAAACCACTCAAACATGCTAAGGACTAATCTTAGCTCCATGCACACTCGCCTACTGAGACACTGTCCAGCTCTCACCTGCAGAGTGCAGTTCTCACTCCGTTTGAGGAATTCCACAAAACAAGTCACAACACCCGGAGTGGAAATGACCTCATCTATGGGTGGGTTGGGCTCTGGAGAGAAGAAGAGAAAAGATTTAAAGAGAGGTTTGCAGTGGTTCAGTGCTGAACAGATTGGAAACTGGCTCACTGAAGCATGTAGTTTTTTATTTCTACGCACTGGGATTGTTAGTATCTTCTGACCAACTGATCTTAAAATTCTCCACAGTTAAGGCTTTAAATAACTATGCTTTTCCCATTTTAGATACAACTCCTCTGTACAGCTTCTGCCTCACTGTCAGGACAACAGAGTTCATTTAAAAACACTCATTAGTGAAGCATCTTCAGATTTTAAACTCTTGGATTGAGAGAAACATCTCTTCAGACCACATGGGATTCCAGACCTTTTCACAGAGGAATATCATTAACTGAGAAACTGATAATAAAAATAATTTTCAGTTGTAATCAGTTGCAGTGTTTCGCACAAGTTCCAGGGATGTACCAACCTTTGGACAGTAACTTCCTGAATTTCTGTGTGGCGATTAGCTGCTGATCTGGGTCATCAGAGAAGATCATCTGAATCATATCTGGGGTTATGACACCATCCTGCACAAACACAAACACAACAAATATGCTCTGACTGTGCATACTTGAAACATTTTACAGAAAAAAAAAATACATAGACAATGCCAAAGTAAATGAAGAATGTGGGATCAAAACACTTACACCTGCCACAGGTACAGTGGAACTGATGTCTGGATCCTGAATGGGACATTCCAACATGGACTCATCATTTGATGGGACACAGACATTCCTCCTTTTGAACAACTGTAAAAAAGAAAAACTCATGCAATTAGCCAGCAGCTTTAGCAGTGCCACTGCTCTTAACACTGGAAAAGTAATGTGACTGTCACCAGAGGTCAATAGATAATCATCCTGACTGTTTGTTATATTCAAAAGTTTTATGATTTGCTTTTCCTAATTTCTTATGCTTCTCTCTGTAATCACCATTCTGTGGTCTTGTCAACTTCCCATTCACATCAATATCTGACAAGTCACACATCAGGACTAATTCGACACCGACATAAAACAACGGCTTGTTTAATTTTGCTGCTAATAATTATAACTTAAAACCTTTTAAGTTTAATGAGAAAACTGACAGTATGTACTTAAAATTGATAGTGAAACAAAGTTTTACAAGAGTCTCCTTAATTAATAATAATCATCATCACCAGAATCAGCCCTGGACCAAAACTGAACATCCTCTGAAGTGTACCAAACATGTCTGGGGAGGGTACAACAAAGCAAACATAAGAGGAAGGTCTTGTGATCTGGACATATACAGATTATCTTGGTCAGATGCTGCTGCTGCTGCTTGAGCTGTTAAAAGTTCCATCGTTAACAAATATACGTGAAAACACCAAAACTCAAGCTTCACTTAGAGTTCAAGTTTTTCTGTTACTGCATCATCACAATATGAGAAAAATGAACTCTCCAGGGTCAGAGCAAATGTGTTAATATATGTTCTGTGTGTTTAGCCTCTAGGTTTGTAACTCATCATCTTCGATTAACTTACAACTATAAACACCTCCGCTCATTGATTCTGCAACTTTGCCCTGACATATAAGACTAAGTAGAGTTCTAACTGTGAGGTGATTCAAAACACCAGTCAAAGGTGAAATCTGGTCAACCTAGGACCAACATCATAACCAAGATTTGAGAAACTGTCTCTACCTGCTCCTCTCTTTTCTGTTTGCGTAGCTGGATTCCTTCCTCCTCTCTCCTGCGACGCATCTCCTGAGGATTCAAGGCTTTGTTCTTATAGCTTTTCATCCGGTAGCCGTCTTTGCCTGGACTCGCCATCGTGACTGAGGAGTCAGGGAGAAGACTTATTTGTTATGATCAAGACCCAACAAAGGCTTAACATGAAATAAACTGTGACTTTGACAACATTGCCATCCTTCTTTAGCAGGTAGGCTTGAAGATAGTCAAAGATAAAAACTAAATCTTAGGCTGCTCTCATAGTTAACTTAAAGTTTTTAGTAAAGCAATCAACCTAAGTATAGCACTATAAACCTGGTATTGCAAAAAAAAAAAAAAAAAATCTATCAAATCAATATCATCAAGAACACATACAGAGCAACAGGAAAGAACAGCAGTACTTTTTTTTTTTTTTTTTTTTTAGAATTTGGGTCCCTCTGCAGATTACTCTGTTATGATTGCATTATTGTTACAATTAGGGTTAATGTGCAAAAGTATTAATTATAAACAAAGGATTTTCTAAATACTTATGAGATGGTTTAAAAAAATAAAAAATTAAAAATTAAAATTAAAAATCACATTTAATGGGAGTGTGCGTATGGTCTACGGCCGGGGTATTCAAATCCAGTCCTCGAGGGCCGGTAACCTGCATGTATTAGATATTTCCCTCTTCCAGCACACCTGGAAGCATTACATCATTATCAGACTTGATGATGAGCTGATCATTAATTAAACCAGATATGCTAGAAGAGGGAAATATCTAAAATATGCAGGATACCGGCCCTCGAGAACCGGATTTGAATACCCCTGGTCTATGGGGTCTGAGGCTCCTGTGTTCCATGTTCCAAACATAATTTTGAATGCAAACATGTAATAGGAATGAGAGGTTGACAGATAGTGGCTTTTTGATGGCCAACATAATAATGGCGGTTTACAGTGGCAGGAACAAGTCATAGCTGATTCACCAATATTCTCCTACCTCTGAATTCCAAACTTTTGACATTAAAAATGTGGACAGTAATTCATTAACAAATGTGAAACTAAACATCAAAGCAATGAAAAAAATAAATTTTAAAAAAAATCTAAGTTCGAGCACATTTCAGGTAGTATTTTTCCTCAAAGTCAGGAATTTCAGTACAGTAAAACTGCTGTTTACTTTCTTGCCAAGTCTTCTAAAGTGAAATTATTCCTACGTATAATGGCACTTAAGTCTTAGGCTGGAAATGGACACAAGAGAAGCATATTTTAGTGCACGGGTGTCTAATCCTGGTCCTCGAGAGCTACTACCCTGCATGTTTTACATGTTTCCCTCTTCCAGCACACCTGACACTCATTATCTGGCTTGTGCAGAGCTTGCTGATAGGCTTATCATTTGAATCAGGTATGTTGAAAGAGAGATACATCTAAAACATGCAGCATAGTAGCTCACGAGGACCAGGATTGGACACCCCTGTTTTAGTGTTTAATTTACAGTTCTATGTCTAAGGTTTTAGTGAAGTAGTTTCATTTCTGTGACTTACTTTCCTTCCTTTATCAATATGCTTCTTAAAGTTTTTATGTGTTTTGTGATCTCAAATTAAATCAAGAAACTGGCAATCTTCTCATTTCTACAGGGAATTCCCTGTGGGAGTAGATTGAATTGCATGTTTACAGAATCATACAGAACAATGCTGATTACAGTGTTTTTATACTAAATGAAGAAAAAAAAAAGTAAATAAATAGTGGCAGTGCAATGCAAAACTAGTTCTTGTGCAATCAGAAGTGAACTTTTCATGACCAGTAAAGAGTGGTGTGTTTTCAGATTTGAGACAATATATTTTCAAGTGGCTCTGATGAAGTTTTAAAGAGTGTTTGGCTGAAGTAGGTGGAGACGGTCAAGCTATAAAGAGGACACTGTTGTAGTCAGATTTATGACTTTCACGGGACAAGAGGGAAACGACAAAGTGCAACTGGAATGGAAGCTGTCAAAAGAATGTAGTGGACTAAAAAGTGACCTATTTCCTTCCTTTTAAGACACAGCGGTGCAAAAGCTTAAATTGCATAGAAAAATGAACGCAGTTTGAGTAAACCTATATGCAGTGTGAGGAGCTCTGTCAACAAAATTTCCTGACCAGATTCATACTACCCCACATATTGCACCAATCTCTATAATATACTAAAAACTCTATGATCGATCAAGTCAGGCGTCCACTTTCAAATCCTGGAATTCGGCCGTTAGAGCGAAAAGGAAGGAGGTCAAACATACTCCTCCTTTTCCACAAACTATAGTTAGCATTGCAAGCTAACGGTGCAGTAGTGACAGTCAAAACGCACAACAATAAAGCCATTGCCTGACAATAAACAGGACACATGAACGCACACAGACTACGTTAACACATGTAGCTGAGATTAAGTGACATCTATTGGTGCAAAAGGACAAAATTCATCTCTTATCCACTCCTGCACTAGCCTAGCGGTTAGCTCCGAAGCTAACGCTGCGTTGTGTCCTGTTTCCCAAATACAATCGGGTGAAATAACCGCAGCTTCAGTTTTCTAAGCACACAGAATGACCGAGACTTCACTGACTGAAGATCTAACGTACCTGGAGTTTGGTTTGGAGATTTTATAGCCACAACCTTCTTCAGCTCTCCCTGTTTCTGGGAGCAAAATGGCGTCAAACTAAAACTTTCCCAGCAAACCCCTGGCGTCAACAATACCTCTTCCACTTCCGCCAGCTGTCAGCTGGGTTTTCTTCTTCTACGGCTGCTTTTTAGGTTCATTTTAACGTATTAGTTTATATTTTTTTAGTTCAATAATAACATTTTCCATCAGGCAGGTATGATCCTTAGTATATAAATAATACGTCAAAACAGTACACAACATTCTATAAGATAAGAAAAAAAAGTGTTGGGAGAATAATATTTAATGCACCTAATTAATACCTATACCAATAGCCTACCAGAAAAAACAGAATGTATTTACCCTAAAAAGGGATTAGTCATTGACTGTATTTCTTTCTTTTTTGAAAAAGGAGCTGAAAAAAGGAGGATGATATGATGCATGATAACAGATAGGATTTGAAAAACCATTATAGTTCTCATATTGCGCAAAACCATTTGCTTTCCTGTAACTGTGGCATCATTTATTCAAATAAAAAACTGTGCACTTCAAACATTATTATTCCAAAACTGACAAACTGTGGTAGTGGTAAGGTGTGTGTGTGTGTGTGTG
>JAQQZY010000009.1:23615242-23628162 GCA_030068375.1 Ostorhinchus rueppellii | reverse complement strand
AAATTTTTTGTTTTTTTTCCAAACCTTCTATTTTATTGCTCGCAACGCGACTGTGGGGAGATTTTTAAGCCAAATGGCAAAATATGTGCCAAAAAAGATCTCCCACCCCACCTTTAAATAAAGGATGAACGGGGGGAAAAAAAAGTTCACCAATAGATATTTATTCCATTGTAGGAAGTTTCAGGGAACTTCATGTGGCTTAAATTTGATTCTTTCGTGTAGGAAAAAAGTAGGATGTGGTTTGCCAAAGGCAAAGGCAGAGCTGGATCTGGAAAAGCTGCTGTTTTATTGGGTTCCATGTTCATTAAGTCGCTGTGCCAAATGAGGCAGCACAAATATGTGAGCTTGTGGAGTTATTAGGACTCAAATGAGCCATTTAATTTGTAATTTGACAAGCTTATGCCCGGCCTACAGCCCGACACTCAAAAACAATCAGCATTACTGAAAAGTAGAACATGAATTTCCACAGTAAAAAAACTGGCACCAGTCAACTTTGATCATGAAAAATGAAGTTGCTTTTCCATTATTTTTTGGTCGGTTAACTCTTTTTATGTCACTACAGACATTTTTGTCCATCTGTCCCCTTCATTTGGCATCAGTGTTTCGAATTGTAATTCAACTTTTTCTAATAGATCATAGCCAGTTGGATTTCTTGAAGTCACTGTAATTTAGTTGCCAATATAAGTCTTTGAAACTTGTAAAATGTTCGTAATGATTCTTCTGTGTACCTCAGAAACACATGGGGAGAAAAAAAACAAACAAACAGAGGCACCAAAATGCCTCATTTAAAAACCTTTGGCCAAGATTGTGTTGCTGTTGATGTATCTTGCGTTAGTTGGTGAGTTTCTAACCAGTAATGGTGTTGTCTTGAGTTCACAAGGCATGTTACAGATGATGCATTCCAGCTTCTATTTCAGTTAAACACAAGTGGTGATAATGTACCATGAACTGCAACAATGCAGCAGAGCCAGCAATGCATGGTTTAAAAATGATTTTTTAAAAATTTAATAGGAGGAAGGAAATGAGAGCAGCATCTTTAATGAGAGCTTGGGGTGCATTTTGGTCAATAAACTGACTCTGTTTATACTTTTAAGAATCTCCATACATATTCCATTTTTCCCATGTCAGACAATTTACCGCCCCCTTTTGGTCAAAGGTTGTTGCTGCATCTTCGTTCACGTCCCGAACAGCACACAGCACCACAGCCGAATTCCACATTTATCTGGTAAATTTAATAGCTCAAGCATACAAATAAACTCAGAGTTGTATGTTTATATTGTATTAATGAAGATTCGTTTCTCAACTGCTGCCGAGTCTTTTAGAAAATAAATGCAGCTGTTTGATCTTCTTCAATGTGTCTGATATTCCAGAGAGCAGCAGGTTCCAATCACTCTGTCAGTCCTCAGTCCTTGTTTTAATCCTCATCACTGCCCATTTCTAAAGGATCGAAGTCTGGGTCGTCCTCATCCAAGTCCAGATCTTCGATGTCCTGGAACAGCGACTCGTCCACTTCCACGTTGTTTCCACCTGGAAAAACACACAGCAGAGATGGATAAAATTAGTTTATAACAGTATTTTACATAATTACTGATTAATTCCACTCTGTTTCCTCCTTCAGTGTCAAAACTCAGATTTAAGTTCCATATTAATATTTCACTCATGGTCTGTTTGGAACATTTTATTGCTAAAGTATTTCTCTGGAAAGACTGAAATGGATTCAATATACCAGCTTTTTACAAACATCAGGTTACAGATACAGATTTAATACTGTTCAAAGGATAAAAGAAATAACTTCAGTAAAAAGGCAGAATTATCACTGGGCTGATTCTTTAAGAGACAAATTATGATGCTGTAATCATGGGTGCGATGCATCAAAATAACGAACTTTCAACAAGGATTATATTATTATTTTGTTACTCATGTTGTTGACAAGCTTTTTATGTTTAAGATTTTGTTTGAAACACAACTGGAACAAATTATACTTTTTTTTTTTTTTTACCAAATCAAGAATGATAAGTTGACATTATAAAGTTGACAACAACTGAAAAGGTAAATTTGTTTTTTTGGTTTACCTGAGAGGAGGTCAGAGGGATGTATTTTTCATTTGGGTATAATATTGGAATATGATTTAAACCTCCAAACAAAAATGCAAGGTCAGGTGATTTATCCCACTGAATTAACTAATTAATTGCTATTATTAAATATCATTAAACTAAGTTTTTATAACTTTGGTTAGTTTGGAAAAAAAAAAAAAAAAGCATCTACACGACAGAATATTCATTACCTTCTTCGAGGAACTGAATGTCAGAAGTGTCGAGGTTGTGGTCTCTCTCAAACAGCTGTTTACCTGGTGAGGAAAGCATGAGAACCGTCAACTTTCCAGGCTGTGACTCATGTTACTTCACCTAAAGATATAAAATGAACAGTTTCCTCCTTTAAGTAACACGAGCACAAATTACCGGTGAGTTTGGGTTTTCCTGCCTGCTCCTCTTCTTTCTGCTTTTTCCTTCTCAGCTCGGCCATGTCAAGCTCAAAGTTGGCTTTCCACGCCAGGAAATTCTCAATGGTGACTACTGTGCCCTGGAACGCCACCTGTCAATCCCAAACAACGCACACATTTTTATTTTATTATCTAGAAACAGATCTTAGCACTAAAACCTAATGTTTATCCTGAAAAACTGAAAGTCTGGGTTATAAGTTAAAGGTGAATGACTTTGTGCTGAGCTCTCAGTGAAGTATTTATTCTGTGACCAGGGTGGAGGAAACGCCTTCTTGGTTTATAACCATCCAGAGAAGCTGATGAGTTATTATAACTAGTTCTATAACTGTGATACGCCACATGTCTGTTATGCCCTTCTTGCTCACCTTTTCTGCTTCCTCTGCTTCCCTCTCTTTCCGCCGTTTCTCTTCTTCTTGTCTGTTTTTCATCAAATCCACTATTTCATTGAGTTTTTCCTGAACAGCTGTGACCAGAGTGAAAATCATCACCATGCCCAGATTTTCTTCTGCCTAAAGGAGAAACACACATTCCTCAAGTTGAATAGACATGAAAAAAGTAGAAACAGTATGGTGATGAACACCTGTCCTCTGCTTTCATATTTTAAATCTGTTCTCCAATGCAGGGCGTGAACATATCCACATCCCCCCCCTCTAGCTTCTTCGAGGAACACCATTTTCTTTTTCTACCATTTTCAATTCTTTTACCAGAACTAATCTTAAATTATCCCTATTAATCATTTTTGGAATACAATTGAGGCCTAAATGACAGGAACTGCCATATAACAGTCTCTAAAACCATTAAATAATGTGAAAAAGCTAAAAACAGTTCATCTTCTAAAAGGTTTATGCTGCACATAATACTGCTATAGTTTGAAAATGCAAATGTGCAACTTTACAGCCATATTTGTGGATTACCTTGTGTATTTGTATTATCCTTGTATTGTAAATTTAAAAATGTGACTTTTATTCTATACATTTGCTGTGTCTACATTATAGAAATCGTTAAATATGTTTGCAGAGTTAACTAAAGTATGTGTGCTGCATTAACTCTGTATAAGACAACTACACTCTTTACACTTTTCATATTTTGTTGACCAAACATTAAATATCTTGATATCACCTGCAATGAAATACACATCAAGTTTAATTTAGAAATCATTATTTCATATGGCCTCAGCTGTTTCGGATTTGGGTTTATATTTTATGTACACCAATGAACATAGGATTGTAGATGTAAGCTAGAGACTGACCTGTTGCTGCAGTAAGGTGAGTATCTCCTCCAAGTCACTGTCCTCCAGATTTTCCTGGGAGTGAATTTCCCACAGTGGTGGCTCATCTGGGTATTTCTCTACATATGTGAACTTTAATGTAGTTTCAACAGCTGCAAGAACAAAACAGACATTGCACGTTGGGACAGTTTGCTTTAACATTCCATTTCATCACATGTTAATTTTGTTTTTGGAGGAAACTTGTTATTACTTGTTATGAAAAATGTATGATTTCCCTTATCATTATACTTACTTTCACCATTCTCTCCTGCATCTGATGTTACAGTGATGGTGAAGCTGGTGGGATCATCTGAAAGCACTGCAAACACACATCTGACTTAATTACATCACTTGTAACCATCTGATAAAAAAAGATTTGCAGTCATCCATCAAATGGCAAATAATATAATGAAGTAAAATACCATGAAGTGCACCACATACACAACAATCCAAGTTCTGACTACAAAAAGCATCAGATTATATGAGGAAAAATTTCTGTAATTCTGCCAAGTTATTCTAGATTCTGCTCTTAATTGTATGCACAATTTCATGTTGTTGGTGTGTCATAAAGTGTATGTATAAAAAATGTATGTACAGTGGCAGAAAAAATATTTAGACCATCAAAACTCAACAAAAACAACAGTTATGCAATCACATCCTAACTCCTGTGTGTATCATGTGACTAAAACAGACAGAAAAAAAAACATGGAATGTCTAAAAGCACTATTTTTGTCAGTACAATGCCATAGATAATGATGTATGAACTGAAGTGATATTGGTTGTTATCAAGAAAACATGGAAAATGGATAGATATCAGCTCTGACATTAAACTCTTATGAGCTCTCTTTGTTGTGGTTTATATTTGTCCAAACAAAAGTACCTTTAGTTGTACCAGGCATTAAAATGAACAAAAAATTAAAGTAAACAAGGGTGGTCTGATATTTTTTTCCACAACTGTATATTAGTGATATTCTCTAAATTCAGGGTTCCCAAATTCGTTATGACAAGTCTTGATGTCTCCATAGGAGCCAGACATGCATAAATGCATATTGAATTAGCATTGAAATGCCATTTTTGTACTGCTGGAAATATATTTCTACCAATGGAAATAGTAAAGTCTTAAACATTTTGATATTATACATAATATACGTTTTGATTTTGCTCAATTTGCAACCTATATTTTTTGACCTGACCCTGAGTCTGGGAAAGGCAGCTCTAGTTTGATGCACATCTGTGCAGTGACGGAAAGTGGTGAAGTACTTTTATTTCAATTTTCTGCAGCTTCAAGTCAAGTGTCTACTTCAACTCAGAGGAAAATTTGGTTGTTTTAGTCTTGCACATGTGTCTAACAGCTGATTCTCCAACATCTACATGAATCCAATGGAAATATGAACCCAACAACATAAAGCATAACAATATAACATGAGAACAATTTACTGTACAGTGACTACTTTCACTTCTTCTTTATATATATATCTATATTTTATTATTATTATTATTTTTTTTTTTTACTTGACTATAGTAGGCTAATATCTCCCCTTTCATGGCGTGGAGTATTTTCAATGTGATATTAGCACTTTAAGTAGGGTATCTAAAGATTTATTCCGTCAAAGCCAATGTATTGTAATTTCTTATGCCAAAATTGTTCTTGCGTTGTGTCAAAAACTGCATATTATGGCATCTTGGCTATGATGAACCACTCAATTTCAAAACTAGAAGCAACATTTTCATGTGACATCGGTTAATTTCAAACCAAAAATGATTAAAATGTGATTTTTAGTCGGGAAATATTAAGATTTATACTTGTTTTTAAACCATATGTTCGAGTTTTATTAGATAAAAGACTCCAAACACCAGGAATAATAGGTTAAAGCTTAGTAAATTGTATGACATTAACTAC
Source organism: Ostorhinchus rueppellii (assembly GCA_030068375.1). Lineage (NCBI taxonomy): Eukaryota > Metazoa > Chordata > Actinopteri > Kurtiformes > Apogonidae > Ostorhinchus > Ostorhinchus rueppellii. The sequence continues at coordinate 23,622,495 of JAQQZY010000009.1, read as the reverse complement.
AAAGCCGTTAAAACGACTTAAAATGTACGTTACATGTTTATGCACCAGACTAAAGGTGCATATGTCTGTATTATCCTTATACTAGACAGCTAATTGTCGTTGACTTAGCCACTTGCTAGCCGTCTAGCTAGCCCTGTGTTAAAGCTCCCACCTGTAAATGAGTCCGGATAGATGGACTCAATCGCCTCCAGCTCATTTCTCTGCTCTTCGGCGTAGTCTGTCATTTTCAAGTAGCTGCAGGTTATCTAGAAGGTAGAAAAAACATCACCACTGTAGTTTAGCTAACACACTGGGCGTGCTGCGTGGTCCACTGGCCCGAAGACGATCGATGACATCGTGAATCTATACTTTGGTCTGAAACCGGCACAGTTTTGTATCAAACTTCTACTCAACGTAAATGAAAATGTTTAAACCATGGCGCATTTTTCTCACACTATAAAACAGCTAATACCAGTAATGTATTCGTCAACTAGTGCAACTAAGAAGAATCGTTTAATAATCGTCTACAATCTTCTATCTATTAGTTGGGTTTGAAAAAGCACAGAAGAAGAAACTATACGACATGGTAAAAAAAAAAGTACAAGTCTGCCCCTAGTGGTAATTTTTTGGTACTGCATCTTAAACTGTCATTTTGCTGTCAAAAGCTTTTCACTTATAAATCAAAGTAACACAAATAGTTTCAGGCCCACTATTCATTACTTACAACTACCCATTTGAATTACATAGTTTTATCAATTAAAATTTGAAACTTACATATAAGTTTATACAATTTTAAATCTTAAAAAATGAAAAGCAAGTAAAAATTCTGACAATTAAAATTTTAAATCTTAAAAAAGCTAAAATTAGGTAAAAATGCTGGTTGATTGTACTTTATAAGATAAAGTCTTGGGTCAAAATATGAAATTCTGAGAATTAATGAGATAATGGATTTTACTCCAAAGAGATGTTTGTTTCAGAGCTACAATATATCCTACAAAACCCTGTCTGCACATAATAATACCCTCACTTTTCAGGTTCTTTCTAATGGAATATTTATAACGCTTATATAAATGTACATAAAACAATATATATATTATCGTATACACTGAAAACAAATATTAACCTGCCTTTTTATCATTTGTTTTCCAGTTCATGTTGTTAAAGTATGTAATATTTAGCACAGTTAATCTCAGAATCAGATAATTTACAAAATATTGTAGACCAGTGCAATAGTTTTCCATTGGACAATATCTACAGTGATATACAACAGCAGCAAGTTGTTTAACCCTGCTACTGATGCAGTGAGTAGAACCTCATTTCTTAAACAACGACCAATTTGTCAATTCAAGAACTCAAGCAGCACTCATGAATTGTTTACCTCTGAAATTATACCAACACGTTTCATCAGGATCTTTGGATTATATAAATCCAGCTACTTTTAAATAAGATATGAAAGGGTAGAAGAGGAAAGAAAATGAATTTGTCAGAAAAAGAGAAGATACTCATATTTGACGTGATCTACTTTCAAAATCTAAATCTAAATCTCGGTCCTTACACGTTGGAAGTACAAGTTGAACCACAGCCTTCTCCATTGTTTTCACTTTTGATTGTGATTATGAGACATTGCACAAATACAGCAGATGAAAGGTTGATTAATAAGAGACCTTTATTTTAAACAAATACAAATACAGAGCTTGTTCAGTTCCCAGTATCCCCAGTCTACGGTTGCATAGGTTTGTGTTTGATTATGTATTTGTCAGACTGAGGCTACGATGTATGGTGACTCTACAGTTCTGCCCACAAGGGACATTATCAGTGGAAACCAAATGATGCTCTAGTGTGACTTTGATTAATGGATTTTCTAAATCACTTTAGTCATAAGACAAAAGAAAGTTTTAGAGTTGAGATGCGTATGGAATTAAAATGGTCTAAATCAGGGGTGTCAAACTCATATTAGTTCAGGGGCTGCATTCAACCCAATGTGATCTGAAGTGGGCCGGACCAATAAAATTCATTCATTCATTCATTCATTCATTCATTCATTCATTCATTCACTCAGAAATGTTTCACTTTGTTTTAATATGAAACTATGAATAACCTGAAGTACCATGTACATAGTGACATTTCTTAAGAAAAATAAGTAAAGTTTCAACAACATTATGTCTCAGCTTATTATTATTTTTATTATTATTATGTTATTATTATTATGTTATTATTATTATTATTTTGTTAACATTTGACTTTTTTTTCTTAAAAATGTTCAAGTTGTTCATAATTGTTCAGGATTTTCACATTTTATTGTAATAATAGTTTCTAAATGTAAATATTTTCATCTAGCAATTTGACACTCTTGACAAATTGTAATATCTAATGACTTCAGTACAATTTTTAAAATTTTGTGTGGGCCTGGTTGGAACCTATGGTGGGCCAGTTTTGGCCCCTGGGCCGTATGTTTGACACCCCTGGTCTAAATGGTTGTGATTCAGGACTACATTAAGCTACTTCACATGTTTAGATCCAGAGAAAAGTGTTTAACCCAGCACTAACAATAATGTTTAGGCTGATACCCCAACAAGAACCACATTATAGTAATCCTACAGAAAGCACAAACGCCTCACTGTGTGTATCCTGACACCTAATGACAGCTTATCTACAAAGTGCACAATAATGCTCATGAGTTACAAAAGGCAAACACCTCACCAGCTTACGTACTAAACCAGACTTGTGCTATATTTGGTGAAATGCAGCTGTTCAGTGAAAATAGTTTAAATAAAGACTGAAATGTAGTCAGAGTTTATATTGTTTATCAAATTTCTGCGGCCATTTTGGTTTCAGAGGTAGAGTGACTGTCAAGGCAGAGGAGGATGATTAGAATCTGACTATTGTGCAAAAATATACAACAAAAAGCTGACCATGAATGCACAAAAGCAATCCATAAGAGTTATTTACCTTTAACAGGGAAGCCTGATAACAGAAATTACCTGTGTTTATTTTATCAGGTTGCTCGACTGAATTATTAATCAGGTTAGCTAAAGGAGTTGTAGACTATAATAGACTTATCAAACATGTTTGGGGTTTGTTCAAAGCTTAGCTAATGTATTATTTAAGCTCTTTTTTTCATACCTTGATCTACAAATCAATGTTCTTTGATCCAGATTGGAGGTACCACACTGCAAAAATCAAAATCTTACTAAGTGTATTTTTCTCATTTCTAGTCCAAACATCTCATCAGACTCAAAATAAGTAATAATCACCTAAAGAGTAACTTTTCAGTGAGATATAAGAGCTTATTTTTCGACAATAGATCCTGAAAATCTTATTTCAAGAAATGTTACCAAGATGATTTTCTTTTATTCCACTTGGAGATTTTTTTGGCTTGAATTAAGCAAAAAGTAAAAATAAATAAATACATTTAAAATAAAAATCTGCCAATGGAAAAAGTGAAAATTATCTTGGTAACATTTCTTGAAAGTTTCTTTCTTTTTTTTTTTTTTTCTTGATTCAAGAATTTTATTTTTTTTTCTTAATTCAAGCCAAAAAAAAATAAAAAAATAAAAAAATAAAAAAATAAAAATCTGCCAATGGAATAAAAGAAAATCATCTTGGTAACATTTCTTGAAATAAAATGTTCAGGATCTATCGTCTAAAAATAAGTTCTTATATCTCACTGAAAAGTTACTCTTTAAGTGATTATGTCTTATTTTGAGTGCGATGAGATATTTTGACAAGAAATGAAAAAAACCCCAAAACACTTGGTAAGATTTAGATTTTTGCAGTATAGTTTAACTTGCACAAAAACCCACTTCTGGTACCACAACACTGGTTCTTTAACATGTTCCTTGCATTGCCCTGAAATCTTTTAATATAGTGTGTTGCTTTACTTGGATAAAAGATGCAATATTTTCCTGGTATCTGATATTATCAGGTGTATTTGCAGTAAAAATACTGTAATATTGACTTTGTTTAAAGATGTAGTGGGCAGAAATTAGGAAGACACCAGAAATGAAAATGCACATCCTCTTACAGTTCTAAGACACTTAAAATCAGTTTGTTGTGTAATATTCCTTTTTTTTTTTTAACCCCTTGAGGCCTGAATTTATTTCCAATTATGGGAAAAAAAACTTTCACGTGTGTTTTTGCTTTCAAGTAAATAGTATTTTGGTTGCATTTTGGAGCAGGAGGGGGGGTTTGTTGCGAATTCGCGACAATTGGCATCAAGGGGTTAATTGTTTGTTTGTCCTTGATTTGCTTTTATGTCAGTCATTTGTAAAACACTTTGAATTATATTGATTAGTTTGAAAGATGCTTTATAGTTATGTTTTGATTGACACATTGACTCATAAAAGTCTTAATGGAGGTTTAACTGTAACTACACTGTAAAAAGTAAAACATTGAATCAACTTAAAACTTTTCTACAATAGGTCACACAAAAAAAATGAGTTGAGTGAACCAAATTAAACGATATTAAATTATATTCAATGTAATTCATTTGGTTCACTCAACTCATTTTTTTTTGTGTGTGACCAATTGAAGAATTTTTTTAGTTGATTCATGTTTTACTTTTTACAGTGTACAGATTATGAACTCAAATTAGTTTTGGTGAAGAACTACACTTTAAAACATCACACCACATATCCTGGAAAATAACTGTGTGTTCTACGGAGGATCTGAATAAACAGATTCAGTACGACATGTACTTTTATAAATATATGTAAATAACCTGGATAAACATGATGGATAAACTCCAACCCTAACCCTCGACAGAATAATAAATGTGTATTTTTTGGTTTTTTGTTTTGTTTTTTTCAAACACAATTTCTCCAAAGTAATGAAATATACAATCGTTTAGTAAAAACCTTAAACTTATTACATCCTAGAACAGGTCTGGACTCATAAATTGTGTTTGTATGTGTCAAAAAAGATGAATATGGTATTTAAGAGCAACTTTGTTAGCGCTAAAACATTTTGCACGAGGCCCACTGTGTTTTATTCTACCTGATCATATATTGTGTAAGTAAAGTTTAGTTTTAATTACTTGTACTGTACACAGACTAAATATCATTTATCTCTATTGTGCTGGGGGAGAAAACTTCAAAATGAATCTGTCTGAACAGCTACAAATCACATGAGGTAGTGAGAAAATGTGTTTTATTCTATTGAATGTAAAGTTAAACACTCTAAATTTCTCTCTAAATTTGCAAAACAATGAAGATCTCAGTGATGTATTCAGCGATACTGGAATGGAATGTGTGTTTTTTTTTTAAGCCTGTAAGGATCAGTTGCGACAGTGACAGTGAAAGGTCACTTTTTTAGCTTTAATGTGATACATATTGAGCCTTTTCTCGAGCTAACATAACCTCTGCTATAAAATATGCTCCATAACTTCACTGAAATATCGAAAATGGCTGCAGCAAATGACACATTCTACTTTGCTCACTGTGGAGGCTATGAAATGTGTGAACGGCGTTGTTTTTCATGGCTAAATAGTATCCAGTCGCACTTACGAACACACACCTGAACATAACAACCAGCCACCAAAAACCGCACGTACATTGCTCATATATATGCAGTGCTGTTGAAAGTCTAATGTTTGGTGAATTGTGCAAAACTGTTGTGACCAACACTGTTCAGAACATTGTTCAAACAACTAAAAGCGACAGGGGCAGCTGCTGTTTATAGTTGTTTTCTGGATTAAAAGTCAGAAAATATATTCAGTTCTTTCTGCCCCGGTCCTTTCTGTAATCTCAAAAGCGGCTGCATCCGTTTCAGATCCTCTCATCATCATTTCTGATCGGACAGAGCGGTATCCATCGCCTCTGCTCGTCTTTGGCACCATCTTGTTCCAGATCTCAGAGTCTTTTCTGTTTTATCCGCTCTGATTCTCTGTTGTTCTCTTCGTGTCTCTTCATCTACTGGCCCTCGTCCCTGATCACACAGTCGTCCTCTGGAGAAGGACAGTTAGTTCCTGGTCAGTGAGTTGCCCACAGTGGGCGGTGATACACCCAGCCTTCTCCCTAAACACACATAAACACACATAAACACACACACACACATGGAACAAAAAAGTGACAAAGCAACTCAGATTAAATGTTGCCAGGCGAAGGTTTTTAGTGTGTATTGTGTTCAGTTGGCATGCTTTCTATGGGTTTAATTCACTGCATGATTTTATTTTTGATTTTATTGTGTTTCCTTTTGTGTTGTGATTGTCTTTATTTGATTGCATGGTTTTACACTGCTTTTATTTTGGCATGCATTGTACACTTCCTGCCTGTGCAATGACTTTTTAATTAGCAGATTCCCTACACCTGGGTAGCGATGGAAGGCACTCCTGACATAAACACATCAGCAAATCAGCTCATGTGGCACCAGGGGAGTCTTAGGAAAGATTTTTTTTTTTTTTTTTTTTAAACCAAGGGCAAAAGGGGTAAAAAAAAAAGGAGGGGGGGTAAAATGCAAATTAACAGCTTTTTACAAAACAACAGCAGAGAAAGTACAGTAGTGGGAAAAAAAAGAAATGTACACAATTTTAAATATAATCATGAAGCATTTGCAGAAAGATATTTTTGTTTCAGAGGGTGTGGCTACATCAGATAGACAAAAACAAATGCAGTTTTTTTTGTTTGTTTGTTTATTGTTAACAAGAAAAACTAACTAAAACTAAATTCTCAACAGTTTTTAACATGTTGTGTCCTGGATGTGTTTCATTATCTTTTTGAAACATCCAGTTTGGAACTTGCAGGAACAGAAGGAGAATGCACTGCAAAAAAAAAAAAAAAAAAGTGGTGTCTAAAAACAGGATAAAAACACAAAATCTGAGGAAAAAGGTCCTCAAAACAAGTGAAACATCTGTTTATGAAGCAAGGTCATTTAATACTTTTCATACTTGATAAGATTTCTTGAATGAATATTGTTAAATCTAGAAATAAGCTACAGATGTATGAGCACAATAAGAAATTAACTCTTAAAACAAGATAAATTATCAAACACTTCTAAATCTAAAGGTCCTAAAGTTTTTATATCTTGGTACGAACCAAATAATTTCCAGTGTGGAGCAATACTTGACAGAGTTCAGTGGCTTAAGACTGATTCCACTGGTCTACAAGTAAAATGATTTCAGAATAAAAGTCATTAAACTACCACATTTAAGTCATAAATAAATAAAGAAAGAAAAATTCAGTCCAAAGTCCTTGTTGGCTGTAGTTTCTCAGATACAGTCTTTGGCCAAAATGTGAAATTCTGACAATTAATGAGAGAATGGGTTTGATTTAAAAGGA
>JAQQZY010000009.1:23435814-23448748 GCA_030068375.1 Ostorhinchus rueppellii | reverse complement strand
AGTCTACGTGTTGTAATTTGTGAAAAAAAACAGCCTCTGCATAAGCAAACAAAAGACAAACAGTTACACACGAGACTGAGCACATGCAAGCAACCATATGTATAAATACTGATTGAAACCAGGCCTCATCAGAGTGTCAGTCTTACATACTTCTTGTCATTTATGGTATGAACCTGTTGACAGTTTTAAGTTCTTAATTTAACTCTACACATTCCCAACGGAGATGTGTTTAATCTTTCATCAGTTTTCCTCAGGACATTAATGGGAAATAAGAATTAAAACATAAATGTGCATAAGGCATGCAATTCTGGTGCACTGTTTGTCCTGTGCAATTTTTTAATCTGTTATAGGTTTGGATGTGCAAGCGTATGCATGTTGTAATATAATCAGTGAACTCAAGGTTGTAGCAGATAAGAATGTAGTTATTAGAGGATTTATTTATTTTTCTCAATGGAGCGAAGGTGGAACCATCTTGATCATGTGAACCTTACCTTTAACACTTAAGCAGTCACATACTTTAAAAGCTCTAATCATTATATGGTTGAACTAAAGAATAATTGTTAAAACAGTGTTGTAACCACAACCGTTATCAAACACACTTCTTCATGTAATCAAAAAGAGTCAATGTGATCACAGCTTTTACTGATTTCCATGTTTCCTTCACAGTTTAGACAGATGGCAACACATGTAGGAGGTCTTGAATAAAATAAAAAAAAAATCAGTGGGATAAATCCTTTGACATTTTATATGAGTAGTGGCACATACAGCCTAATATGATCCCCAGTGGGTCAGATCAGTTAAACAATAATGTAATAATTTATAAATAACGGCAACTCTAAACTTTTCTCTAAGTTTTTTAGGGTGAAAAAAGAAATTATGTTAAAAAAATATTTACAACTACAAACTATGCTTTAAAAACTAAAAATCTATGCTGTTTTATGAAAGTTGATTGAATAGTTATACACTGCTGCTGTATTTTCTCCAACTGTACAATCAAAGTAATATAATGTTGTTGTTTCTGAGATAATGTGTAGTAGAAAAACGGGTTATGAGATTTTATTGGAGTTACTGATTTACAGATGGGTTTTATAAATTTCTGAAGCTAATGGAGATTGTAAGTGAGGAGGGAAAAGAGTTGAATTGGTAATGATTAGCTTCAGACTGACATTTGTCATTGATTGTTTTACATGTTTGTTATGTAATTATCAGTGATGAACATTGTGTTGTAAACGGATCATTGAATTCACTGGTGTCTGACGGGTTGTGAGCAGGTTACTGCTGAGCTGAGCTTGAAGACATGAAGGTGATAACATCAGTCATATGGGAAGTGTCAGATTTGGAGCGGATACAAGAAGCGAAGTTGAAAAACTGGAGACAAAATATGTAAACAGGAAAAAAATCATAACTTGTGTCCACATTTTATGAGACCTGTGTCAGTACTGGAAATAGAGTTGCTTCACTCCTACTTCATCTCATTATTTATTTTTATTGGTGGTTGTAAAAGCAGCTCTGAAGTGAATTAATTTCTACTGGAGAACGTCTAATGGGTGGAAGTGCGACCAGTTTGATTTTTACACAGACCTGAAACTAATTAATGAATATAAAGTGAATCTGTTCACTGTCACAGAAGGAGGAAGTCCGTTAAAGCTGTAGTGTTAATGCTGTTGTGTTAGAACAGAAACTGACACTGCAGGTGTATGTGATGGTGACACACACCTGTTCGCCTCATAAAGCATGTAACGAATGCAATATATGACTCATTCAATTGTGGATGAACATATGGACAGTTGAGTCCCTGTCGTGTTTTATGCGACACAGTGGAGGCAGTGTATCTGCAGAGTCCTGGGTCTGGATCTGGATCCTTGTGGACTCTGAGCCTGTTAATAGAGTTTGACCTGGATCTCATAGAGCTCATGGGAAATGAAGTCAAAGTCTGCAGATCATAATGAGGTCACGATAGAGGACGTTTACACCTGTTCACTCATTAACTGCAGATTTTATTAACTCACGTCTTCACACATTTTCCCTCTTTATGAAATCTGAAATTATAATGATGTATTTTAGATAATGAAGATGAAAATGTATTAATGTAACATATTTTTTCATTAGAAGTATAAAACCAAAACTACATCTGTTTTGATTTTGTTTTAAAGGTTTATAGTGGGAAAGACTCTTAAGTGATTCAGTTTTATTATTATTTTCTTAACCATGCTTGAGTATTTTTGAGGCTAAACTGGGTTGAAACCCTAACATTTTTCTTTTGATGCTGATAAATTTATGTCAGAAAATTATTTAAAACGTGTATATATATATATATATATATATATATATATACACATACACACATAAAATAATGTTTTGGCTGCAGACAGTGAACAATGTTTCATGAAAAACATGCACATTCATGTACATAAACTGTAAAATCCTCAGGGTTGTTCATGTTGTCTTAATGAGAGTCACTCTGTAATTCTCATCACAAGAATCACATTTTATACAGTGATTCTGTCTGGTCCCATTATCCTCTGGGTTTCAGGTTATTTTAAACTCTGCTCTGTGATTTGAAACAATGAGGACGTTGTCGAACTATTACAGGGATGTTGAAGAAGTAAATGTGTGAACAGAGGTGGTCACGTGTGTAGATTTATCTGAACCAGGAGAGTATCTGTTTGTTTTTTAGTTTGCTTCTGTTTCTCCCTGTAAAGCAGTCTTTCATACATGTTTCATCCAGACCATAATGTACTGTAAAGCCATTTTAATTTAATCTCAAATCAACCCATCAGTTTCAGTATAAAGCACTGAAAAAGAGCCTAAACATCAGTTCATCTATAAGCTCAGTTTTTCATTTCACCGAAAGTAAAGGTGGAACAAAGTTGAACATAGTTGGCAAATGTTCTCTGTAAATTACAAAATGCTTAATAATAAAGCATTTTAATGGGTTTAATTTTTTATTGAATTACATATGTTTAGTCACTAATATAATAAGTTTGTCATTGAAGTGTTTTAAATTTACTGGTTGATTAAAATAAACAATATGGACAGAAGTAATGGGGCTCATTTAATAAGTCAATTCAGGCATTTCAGTGCACTTCTAAATTTTTGTTACTTATTGTTTGAGGAAAACGCAATTCATTTATCCAGATACTTTTTTTTTTTTTTAATTTACATCAGTGGTTCTTAAATCCGGTCGTCAAGTACCACTATCCTGCATGTTTTAGATAGTTCCCTCTTCCAGAACACCTGGTTCAATTAATGATCAGTTCATCATCAACCTCTGCAGAACCCTGAGAATGATGTAATGGCTTCCAGGTGTGCTGCAAGAGGGAAATCTCTAAAACAGGGGTCACCAATCCTGGTCCTTGAGGGCCGACGTCCCGCAGGTTTTAGATGTTTCCCTGTTCCAACACACCTGACGGTCATTATCAGGCTTCTGCAGAGCTGGATGAGAGTCTGATCATTGGAATCAGGTGTGTTGGAAAAGGGATACATCTAAAACATGCAGGACACCGGCCCTCGAGGACCAGGATTGGTGACCGCTGCTCTAAAACATGCAGGATAGTGGTACTTGAGGACCAGATTTGAAAACCACTGATTTACATCATTTATGTCAGGACTTTAGTGCTGAAATGTATCAAATTTTCAGTGAGAAAAGCCCAGGTTCATTATGTCCTCCTGCCCAGTAGGGGGTGTACTCTGAGATCTGATCCGTCTTATGGAGGATCAGATCTATCCCCTAATCTGCCTCAGTGTGTTAAGACTGCACCTATCCTCTGATCCTCAGTGTTTTCAGACACAGCTTTGTGTTGACACGAGAAGGAAACAGAAGAAGAAGAATTGCGTGTTCGGTTAAAGATGAATTTACCTGCTGTCACCAGGACTAATTGGTAACCAGATACAGGTGAACAGAACAGCCACATGACTCTGTGTAGTTTTTTTCTGTCTGCATGTATTGATCTGTTAACGATTCTAGGGAGAATAATTTACAGGATATATTAGTTGTACATTTGCGAGGAAAAAAAGGAAGATTAAAGTCATGAATTTAACAAGTAACACATTTATGAGGGAAAGAAATCAGAACTGTCTCCGAGAATATGAAGTCATACATTTGCAAGAAGAAACTGAAAACAGAACTCTAATATGGTGTCGCACAAATCAGATGATTGCAAGTAAAACATTGAAAAAGAAGTTAACGGAAGCAATTCTGTCTTAGATTGAATCAGAGCACAGACATTCAGGTTCCTGTTAATCTGTAGATTTATGATAACGTGAAAATGACTCCAGGAATCAAGCATACAACACTTGCATATGAAACTAAACCAGAAACAGAGCACCAGCTTGAATTATCGTAAAAACATTCAGTTACAATTTAGAATATGAGCCTTTGTTCATCTTTATTGGTGATGTTTGTTTCTGCACTAGTTTCCTTTACTCAGATCTGTGTGATTCTGCTGCAGCTGCTGTTTTATTTTTGTGGTGAAATAGGTCTTTAATTTCACACAGTTGACATTTTAAGGCCTTAAAAAGTCCAAAATCTGCTGCTGCAGGTTGAAGTTTAAGAAAAGAATGTAATAATTGTAGATTTAGAAGTGAGACTCACTGGTCCAGCAGCTCTAAAATCTAAACTTCAGTATTGAAGCAAAAACTGTTCCTGATGTAACAATGAAGAGGAGCAATGAAATTCATCCGAACTGAGCCAAAACAGGAGGATAAATAAATTAAATATTTCTTTTTGCTTCACATTTCACCATCACATACAGTCATTTATTCTGACAGTCGTTTCTGACCAGGGATTTCCGCGGTGAGAATATTAACACCACACAGTTGACTTTGGCTGAATGTTTGCTTAAGTTGTATGCAGAAGGTTTATGACTTGTATCCATGTTGAACTAATATCAGTAACATGGAGGATGTTCTATTTAATGTCTTGAGGTGAAACTAGGATCAGCTTTGTTTTCCTTGAGCCTGTCACATCCATCTCTGCATAATCGGACTTGTATCTTGTGTGTTTTGTAGTTTGTTTTTGTCGTATCTATAGTAACTGTCTCCATTAGAATGTCTTTTCAGGAAATTTGCAAAATAGTCCTGGAACAATGACTCCATTAAATCAATCCAGATCGATTCGTAAAAGAATTGGCAATAAATTCAACAGTCGATTTCTTGGGTCTTCAGCACATTAGTATTGAGGAATGCCCACATGCTAACCGGCTAACCAAAGCTGGTTGAAGACTATAGCTTCCAGTACACTATAGCAGTCTCTAGCCATAACAAGACTAGGTAGGGGTTAGTTCTCGACCCAGTGCAAGGTACTCCCCAGAAATTTATAGTATCCTGGCGAAGAAAGTCTCGCACTAAAACCTCACGATAGATGCAACTCATTTCAACTCATTTCAAAGGAAAAACAAAATGATGCTGGAAAATTGAGTGTGTGCCTGCGAACCTGAAAGATTTTAGTAGATTTTAGCAAAATTAACAGGGGAAAATGGGAAAAAAAAATGCCCTTAATTTGAAAAAGAGTATAGCGGCGCAGAGCTAGCAGTATACTGGTGCAGCACCGTTGTTCCATCGTCTGGGGAGAACCCTGCAGTGGATATAGGTTAGGAGTGAAAATTTCATGTAAGCTCTGGAGTAAAAGAGAGGCATAGAGGACAGGAGTTGCCATCCAAAGTTCATCCAAGAAAGTTCATAGTGTCTATATTTTTATATATTTTTTTTTTTTCCTGTATTAGACGCGTAATCTGTCGAACACACCTGACATCTGACATGTTTCGGCGGTAAACTTCTGTCTTCATCAGAGGTGATCGTCATCCAAAGTTAAATTCAACTTCTGGTTTCACGCCAGTTACACTAGTTGCGTCAGTTATGTAATGCTCTCCCGCCCGCTCCGGCAGTTAATTTACAGATACTTTATTTTATGAACGGTCCACAACATTTACCCTTCATGGGGCCCACAGTTGCTACTGTACCCAAACCCATTGCAGGAGTGTAATCATTACTGACTTGTCTGCTTTGGGTTAAATATCAATCTTTGAGAATTGAGTCTTTTATGTTTATCCGATTAATCAATTAGCTATTAAAATAATCTACAGAAAAATCACTTATTAAAATCCTCCTTAGTTGCACCCCTACTGCAAACCTGCCTTCATGCTGGTATCCACCCATCACTGTCTGTGTCTGTAAATATTAGTCTAAGAGTCGGTTCATCATGTGTTCCAGTTTGATGTGGTTTTTTTATACGGTAACACATGATCTGAACTGATGATTGAAGACCTGTTGAAGTTTTATTTTTAGTGTCTGAAGTAAACGTCCAATTTGGTTCATATAATATGTAATCTCAGATTGCTTCACAGTTTGTCAAAACTCTAACATTTGTTTCCCTTCTTCATTCATAGTTTCATTCTGTTGCTTTTTCCATCTCGTATGTCATTTCTGTTGCTTGTAGTAGCCTAATACTAGGGATGGGCATTTTAATTACCTTCTGAAGCCGAATAATGTAATCAGTCAGGCGTGTCGTCATTAGCACGTGTTCTCCACCCAAATGAACATAAGAGTAATTTTAAAAAGACCAGCCAAGAAGTGTTTGAACCACAAGTACACTATTAAATGTCTTTACACACTCAGGAAGAAAACAGATAGGCTGTAAACATTAGTTCCTCGTCTCTATGAAACATAAATCTTCTCCAATCCCCACTCCAAATAAAAAGTACACTCTTAAAAAAAGAACTTGACTATGCTTACAGCTGTTGATTATTACACATTTAGAATTGGTGCATTCATTTCAGTTTTGTTGTTATCCACTGTATCACTATCACCTCATTCACTTTTACCTTTTACCAATAAACAGAATTTTCCACCTCGCCCTATGATTTGTGATGTTTAGTGTATTAACTTCCAGCATTTAAAGTCATATTTTTAAAAAATAAGCCAAACTGAAAATGCAAATAAAAACAGCTGGATTGGAACTTGTGTCATGCCTGGCTGCAAAACCTGTTGTTAAATATGAAAACTGAGGTTTAAGCCTGAAGAAAACCTTCAAGGCATTTAACCTAAATACAGGGTTATGGGTTAATGTGGTTTGTCATTGGTGAGGTTGAGTAAGTGGGTCATAAATCCACTTACTCAGAGCCAGTTTTGCTTGACCCCATATAATTGTTTGTCTTACATTTCTGAAACGACAGCCAAGGTTGTTGCGCGTTATCGCCTTTTGCGGTCAATCAGTCCTTATTGTTGAGACCTGTTTAAGAAATGAGTGCAAAGCAGTCATTTTATCACTCTAAACTCCATCCGACTGACAGAACAGCATCTATTTCAATTCCGCAAAAATGAGTGAATGTGTGTAAATGATTGTGAGTAGGTTCAATTGATTTAAGAGGCTACAATAGAGGCTGGGAGGTTTGTTCCTTTAAGCCAGGGGTGTCAAACTCATTTCCACTGGGGGCCACATCAGCATAATGGTTGCCTTCAAAGGGCCATATTTAAACGTAAAACAGTATAAATGTAGCTAAATGGAAATAAATGGAATGTAAAATCAATGCAACGACATCTTAATGTTAATTTACAATCTACATCTTAATTTCCCCTTGGGGATCGGTCTGTCTGTCTGTCTGTCTGTCTGTCCTTTTCTTATTTAACCTACAAATATTCCATATATATTTACATAAATGGGAAAAAATATATATATGTTTGCTTGTTGCTCTGTTATTACTTAAAAAATCCTTAATTTATCAGGTTATGTAACTCGCATTACTCCAGCAATCACCCATCAAACTATCCAAGTGAATAAGGAAAAAAAAAGAAGTTATGACATTAACTTTGTTCTAGATCACTGCAGTCTATTGATACCATCACTTCATGGTTAACAGAATTGGCATGTATTATGGGAAATGTAGTTTATAGTCAATGCACACTTTTAACTTATTTATTATAAGACAGTCAGACCTTTTCACCTCTTGCGGGCCACATAAAATGATGTGGCGGGCCACATTTGGCCCGCGGGCCTAGACTTTGACACATGTGCTTTAAGCAGATGCTGTTCATTCACTGTTTATTTATCACATTTATCTGTTAGGAAGCAAAATGATCATTTCCCCCATTCCACAGCTTCAGGTCATCACTCAGGTTTCACCTCCTCAAAGAAAAATATTGAAAGTAGCTGAGAAATACCTTGGATTCATCCTCCACCTTCTGCAGAAACATAACATTTGCCCAACTCCCATCAGCAGCTTTTACCCTTTAGGTTTTGTGTTATTACATAAAACAGGAGGGAAAATTACGGAAACAACTTAATCCATTTTAACCCAATAGAAGTTTGACTAGATGCCAAACATTTCTCTGCTTGCGACTTTTTTTTAAGTTTAGTCCTAATGATGCAAAGGAGAACCGGTCGATCCAGTTTTGAATTGAACGGAGAAGCCTTTCAAGCCGTAGTCATAGCATGTCTTTGGTCTACGAATGAAAACCTTTTCAAACTTACCTCATCCACAGAGAAAACTGATCGGGGATTTGCAAAGAATTGGCTCGATAAGGAGAATTAATGATGGAGGTGGTAAGAAATCTAACGTGATCTCTTTCTGTTCTGAAATATTGGTAAAAATCTGTGCTTTAAAATGTGCTGTAAAGCTTCACCTCAGAATTTAAAATACCTCTTAACTGTGATTTGACAAGTGTCTTTACTCTGTTGGACATATTTTTGTATGTTTTATATGTCTTTTTGGTGAGTGTGGTTATCATCTTCATACCTGCTCTTTTGTTATCTTTCAGTTGTTTTAATCCCCCTCATCTTTGAGTTCAGTTTCTCTGACTGAAGATGATCTGATTGTAGTATTTTTAGCCTTTTCGCAATAAATAGTAGGACTGTATCCAACTTGGATATTTCATACAAAACCTTATAATTTGAGTTGTTGTTTGAGGAGCTGATGTATGTTAAATCCTGAGTCTGGGTTTTAGTTTAAGGCCATGTCCACATGAACCCACATCTTTCCCTATCCGATCTTTTTCTGTGTTTCTGTTTCAAAAAAGTGCTCTGTAAATCAGAGTTGTTTCAAGAAATATCTGCGTCCATATGAAACAACTGAATGCAATGTAGTACAAATGCCAGGCCTCTATGTGGCGTTGTAATGTTCTCACAAAAAATGGAGAAGACAATGTGGAGCATGCGCATAAAGCTGGTTTGGTTCTACCTAGTCTGACCACATATTTCCTCCTGGTTGCCCCTCACCATTGCAAATCCAAGAGCATGTAGTGAACATTGGCTATGGTCATTTGTTGCCTCATTGTAATGAAACCGTAGCCTAAGATTTTGATTCCGTATATTTCCAATAAGTTAAATAGCGGTTTTCGCACAAGCACTACTCTGTAATCTGCTGTTGTTATGAAGTGATGTCTTGCTTCCAGGGTGAAAGGTTAGAGAGGTGGGGCTATGGCATCATTTGTTTTAGAAGAGTTGTGGTGCGGTGGTACAGACAAAGACATTAAACTGGTGTTTTCAAATGCATCTAGTCTGGGACCTGGTTTCATGCGGACAAAAGGCTTATGCGATACAAAACTTTTGCGGATATGACCGTTACTGTCTTCGTATGGGCAGGGCCTTAGTCTCTGCACTGAATATCTGGTTTGTATCGTATAGGTCTAACGCCTCAGATCATTTCACAGTTTTCACTATTTTTCAGTAAAATCAGACCAGACTATTGTTATTAAACTGTACTAAAAGTTTGCTTCTGTTGATTAAACTCCGTAAACTGTTTGTTTTCCTGTGTTTGTTCACCAGCTTTCCGACAGACAACCTTCCAGTGAAGATGAGACCATGGTCCCGGTACTAACATCCAGAAAAGCCAGCAAACTCCCTGTCAACGAAGTAGCTTGTGTCCTGCAGGTATGAAGACGTTCTCCAGCTGTTGGGGTGTTTCTCATAGGACGTGTTCAGAGAATCGTGTAATGAGTCCCCTGTCCCATTTCCCATAATGCCTTAGGCTGACCTGCAGTTGGGTCTGACCCAGGAGGAAGTGATCCGCAGGAGGAATTATCACGGCTGGAATGAGTTCGACATCAATGAAGAGGAACCGCTATGGAAGAAATACATCTCACAGGTGCTAAATACGATTTCTAACATGAAGGATGCATTGAAGGTGGTGCTGTTGGTCTGCTGTGGATGTTCGTTCTGCTGTTTCTGTCATTGCTTCTTCAAATTCAGTGTTCACATTTCGCCGTTTCTCGCTTCCTTCTCTTGACAAAGTGATAATGCTCAGGGACGTGACGAGCCTCCAGACATGTTCTCATCAGGCTCAAGATAAAAATAGTGTGTTATGTTTGTCCTACAGCAGCTGGATATGACTGAAACTCTGTATTAAAACACAGACTCTAATTAATGAACCGAACAACAGGAAGAGCACAAATACGAAGATAGGACTGATTTACAATCAAACAAACAGTGTCTCGCAGTGACGCAGCAGAGGTTCGTCTCAAAGTCACCTCTTTAATATCCTCCATGCTGGACCAATCAGGACTAAACACACAGAAACAAGCAGGAAACTGGGGTGGAATGTGAATGCATCTTAACTGATGTGATCTGTTGTTTTTTTCCTCAGGTTCATGATCAGTGAGGATAAATAGGCTGCAGTGATCTAACTTTTTAATTCATTTCACACTGTAAAAAATGTTCTATAACTATATACAAGTTGATACTGTTATGGTTATGAATATGGACTTTCCTTATGTTTTACATTGCATCTCATTTTTTTAATTTACTAGAGGGACAACTGCTACCGGCAGAGAATTCCTTATATGGGTTTATGTTCTTGGCAAGTAAAAATGATTCTGATTCTGATCGTATAAATAGACCCAAATCAAATAAATTGGAAGAAAAATGTAGCTTTCAGTTGTGGAAAAACCAGACTTCTGTGTTTCCTTCTGTGTGTTTATGGTTCATAAACTGAATGACTACAGATCCAAACCCAGACGGACATAGTGCTTGATTAGGGAAGTTTGTGTCACATTTCAGCAGTTAAATAATGAAAGTAGCCACAGGGAGGGTCTGTCTGAGGCCTGTTGGTCCACATGGACCCTGACAAGGACAGACACTGCCAAGAGGACCAGGATATGGAAGATCAGAGGACAAGCAGAGGACGAGGAGTCTGAGAACAAGCGCAGAACCAAAGCAGAGGCTAGTACTGAGGACTCTCAGAACCAGAACCTGAACTAAGAGGACTGAGACTTTAAGAAGCAGGAAATGATCCAGATATAAAATGTAGAGGACGATGAGAGGAGAGATGTTAAAAAGAGGAGACACTGAAGCAAAGATCAAATGTTTTTTGTTTTGTTTTTTTTCAAATGTATTTTGAACTTTTAACAATTTCACACAATGTTAAACTGTTTTCCTGCCTTAATTTAGAGCCTTTTACAGCGGAGTCACAACGACTTTTAGTGATTTCCTCAACCTTAAAATGGAATCAAATTTCAGTGGTGATGCTAGTCTTTGTGTTTACAAAATAAGAAAAGGCTGAAGTAAGGTGTTAAAAACTCCAAAACAGAAACCTGATGCCTCTATGGGACCTAAACATGCATATTTACAGCATGAATTTTGGGTATTTAACAAGGAAACATCACAAATGAAAAGATAATGTTAGAAACCACTGCCTCTGGTAAGTAATGTTAACAGCAAACTAATTACCTACAGACACACGCTTGTTTCCTTTTCTGTTGTGAAAATTCTGCCTCTGAATCATCTTGTCTGAAGGATGAAGCACATGTTTTCTTCTTGCTCAATCTAATACGTTAAGAGTTTTTTTTTTGTTTTTTGTTTTTCTTAAAGTATTACAGTACAAGTTGCAAATGACTGGAATCCACAAGTGTAACAGCTGGTAGAAACATGTTGTAAAGTCACGCATCATAGTTTTGTCAAGAGCTGGATGAAGTATGATGTTTAATTCTTTACCTGATTACAGAGCTTATGAAATAAACCAACTATGAACTATTTAAAGTTAAATACACTCTGTACATTATGTTCTCATCTTAAAAAACACTTTCCAAAAATAGCCCGCATCACAACAGGGTCCAGAAAGATCCCAGTTTCCAGATTCAGTGTGTCCTTAGTTTGACCGGACTGTATGTCCTAGATTCAGCGCTGTGCAGAGTGGAGCTGAATGTAGGTCATCCTCACAAGCTGTGATTCAGAGACACCATCATGAACTGTGAAAACAGCACTTTGTCACCTCTGGATCAGTGTTTAGTTTAAGGAACCTCAGAATCTGGGGATCAGTGTTTAGTTTAAGGAACCCTTTGTATCACTATATTTGTGTTTATTCTCTGTATTTTCTGAATCTGTGTGTTCTTTCTCTGTGGGTAGTTTGAGGACCCTGTGTGTTTTCCTCTTTCTGTGCAGTTTAAGGTTCCAGCCTATTTTCCCTCTGTGTTTATTTCAAGGACCATGTGAATTTTTCCATCTATTTGCCTGTTTATTACATTGTGTGTGTCTTACACTCTGTTTCCCTGTGTGTGTAGTTTAAGGACCCTCAGTTTCTCTGTGTGTAGTTTGAGGACCTTCAGTTTCTCTCTCTATGCAGTTTAATGGCCCTCTGTTTCTTTCTGTGTGTAGTTTAAGGATCTTCTGTTTCTTTGTGGATAGTTTAAGGACCCTCTGGTTCTGTGTGTAGTTTAATGACCCTTTGTTTCTTTCCGTGTGTAGTTTAAGGACCCTCTGGTTCTGTGTGTAGTTTAATGACCCTTTGTTTCTTTCCGATTGTAGTTTAAGGACCTTCTGTTTCTGTGTGTAGTTTAGTGACCCTCTGTTTCTTTGTGTGTAGTTTAAGGACCCTCTGTTTCTGTGTGTAGTTTAGTGACCCTCTCTTTCTCACTGTGTATTGTTTAAGGACCCTCTGTTTCTTTGTGTGTAGTTTAAGGACCCTCTGTTTCTGTGTGTAGTTTAGTGACCCTCTCTTTCTCACTG